>PVLD010036843.1:0-10674 GCA_004027595.1 Dinomys branickii
GGAGATGAGGGAGGAGAAAAAACGAACTGATCAAAAGGGCCATCATCTGTGTAACCTGAGTAACAAAGATGAAGGTAACATTATGTAGGACAGCATCCAGAGCTAATTCCCTTCTATGTTCTCTATAATTCTGTATTTCCTCAGTCGTTTTTGTATTAGCAGAAATGAAGATAATTTTATATTATACAGCATCCAGTGCTAATTCCCTACTATCTTCTCTATAATTTGGTATTTCCTTTAATGTTTTTGTGTTAACTAATGTGAAGATAACTATGTAATACAACATCCAGTTCTAATTCCCTACTATATTCTGTATAACTTTGTATTTTCTGTATTGTTTATGGCTTTTCTGGTTCATATGTCTCCATTCTTTTGTCTTTAAAATAAAATTTAAAAAAGAAAAAGAAAAAAAAATTATTGGAAATTTCCTGGTCATAGACTCTGATATTAATTCAGTGTATTAATCCTACAGTTTTATATTCTTCAACCTTTCACTATTATCAGAAACTATCTAATGGTGCTTTTAATTGTGGTAAGGAGACTTTCCATGATATCAACACCCCTAAAAAATTTCTAAGTGCATACTGCAGTACTGTTAACTATCGACACATCATTTGAAGACAGATATCTAGAACTTGTTCACAGTCCATAACTGAATCTCTATATCCAATGAACAGCAAGTTCCATTCCTCTCTTCTTCAGACCCTGGAAACTACCATTCTACTCTGTTTTGATGCACTTGTCTATTATAAAAGGAAAATTGTGTAGTATTTGTCCTTCTGTGATTGGCTTATTTCACTCTGCATGCTCTAGGAATTCTTCGGGGTAGCTCTACAGCAACAGAAATCAGGATCAAAGACATCTGCACTCCCATGTTCACAGTGCGCTTACATAACAGCCAAGATGTGGGAACAACATGCACATGACTGGTGGAATGGCTAAAAAAATTAACATAAACATACAATGGATTAGTATTCTGACTTTAAAAAAGGGGAACCTCTCACCATATGTAACAGTATAAGTGCATTTATTTTAAAGTAGCCATAGCGCTTTGGCTGGGAACAATGGAAAACCCCATATAACCTGCCCTCCATACAATGTATAGCTGAAACCCTGCATACAGGACAGAGACCACATACTGTATTTCAAACCGCTCAGAAGAAAACAATATCAGCAAATGAGAACTAGTGTCCAAATGTGAACAATGACCTGTAATACGCTGTTATATGGTGCCCAGTGTTTCTTGGCTGTCTTTATAGAGCAGGGTCCACAGAGGGTTCATGTTAAATGTCAGCTTTCTTATTGCTGGGACAGAATAGCTGACACCCACAACTCCAAGGAAGGAAGAGGGGCTTGTTTGGCCCACAGTTGCTGGTGGGTTCAGTCCATTAACAGGTGGCTCCAAGGCAGAGGGGGCTGATGGAAGAGCCCAGCGGACAGAAGCTGTTCAACTCACAGCCCCCAAGAAGCGGGGAGAGCAGAGAGGAGCCGGGGCCAAGAGTACGCCCTTCGAGGTCACACCCACAGTGACCCATCCTCTCTGGCCAGGTCCCACCTATGAACAGGAGGCTTTTGACAGACATTTTAAATGTAAACCATAGCAATGTGGCGCAATCTCATTGTGGGAAACTTTAAAATTCCAAACAGGCGTGCAGCATTACAATACCAACACTCTTCCCTGACCTGGAAGCCGTCTCTGTGAACATGTTAGCAGATTTCTTTCAGTTACATTTTTTCCTAATGCACTAATTTTACAGGTCAGTCAGAGATCATAGTGCTACTGCTTTGGTATTTGTTGGCATAAAGTTTCCTCATGTTATGAACAAGTCTTCTTTTTTTTATTTTTGTTTGTAGTACTGGGGACAGAATCTAAGACCTTGCATATGGTAGACAAGTGCTGCATTACTAAGCCATATCCCCAGCCCATTTAAAAATTTTTTGTAATGAGACAGAGTGTGTCTAAGTCATTAAGTTGCCCAGCAAGCATAAAGTTAACTCTTGAAATTACTCAAGGAAATGACTCATCCAATATAAGGAAATTTCAATTTCAAAGTCTGAGACTTCTCTTCAACAAACATACCAGCCAGAAGAGATTAGAATATCTTGACAGAAAAGATCACCACCAGTACTCTAATGTGTGTTTGTGTGTGTGATGTTCTTAAGTATTAAAGGCCAAACAAAAATACAAAGGTTGATGGAGATGAAAGAAAATGCAAGAGAATTTATCTTGAGAACACTTGCTGTAGAAATAAGCAAAGGAATTTCTTCAGGTTGAACGCCAATGGCAGGAAAAGGAAGGGCAGATCTTCAGGAATAAAAGAAGAGAAATTGAATGCTAAGTATTTGGATAAGCACAATTGGTCATTCTTCTCTTAAATTCATATACATGAACTCTTAAATTTTCATATATATGGGTTTAAAAGAAGAATATATATATAATTTCATAGACTAGAGGATAAAACAATCTATGACTGCACAGTGTTTGTATCTTACTTAGAATCTAAATAAAAGGAATCTAAATGGTGACCATTAACTGTGAAATGGTCAGGACACCTAATATTACTCCTAGAACAGCTAAAACACAACAGCAAACTCCTGTTCCTAAGCATTTCACCAAGAAAAATCAAGGTTGTGTTCTCCCAGAAACCGCTCTGTGAATGTTTTTGCCATTTCATTCACAGATCCTAGATATCGAGGTGATCCCATCCTGGATGTGGAGGTGATTCTATCCTAGATACGGAGGTGATCCCATTTTTCTTGAGTGAGGTTGTCATTTTGTTTCAGTTTTGGGAATCATACATATAGACGATTTTACCTCTCAGTTTTTATGTAACCTGTATGTCATACATGTTACCTTTATGAGACTTTGGTATGGTATCATTTGTGTATTCAAATCAATTGATCTATGGAATACTTAAAGAAGAGAAAAAACCAATCATATTTATCCAGATACTTATAATTCAGTTGCTGCTGTTTTACTCCTGAAGTTCTATTCTTCTCATGTCCTTCATCTTCAACTTGAGGAAATTCCTCTCCCATATTTTTAGAGCAAATTTTCCAGTAGTGAATTCTCTGAATTTTCTGTCACCTTCCTCAACCTTTGTGTCTCTTTCTGTTTGGCCTTCAACCTTTAAGGGTACCCCCTTCCTACACCTACAGTACCTTGGTTGATCATTTCTTTCAGTACAGAAACAGATTCTGTTAGTCTCTTCTAGCTGGTATATTTCCTGAGAAGTCCAGTCCCAAATCTTCACTTTGCTGCTTCCTCATATTTAACATACCAGTGTTCTCCAGTGTTTAATCTGCTGAGTATCTCATCGAGTGTGATTTTTATTTCTGATTCTTTCACTTGACAGTTCATCCTGTCGTCTTCTTCTCCTTCTCCTTCTCCTTCTCCTTCTCCTTCTCCTTCTTCTTTTCATCAGCACATTGTTTCTGATACATATCACCAACTTCCGCTGTGAGTATTGGGTACATGTGCATGACACACCTTGATTCTTCTTTGCCTCTCCTTCCCCTTGGACTCCTGCCACCTTCCCTGTCCCTTCTGGTCCTCTTTTCATTTGCAAAAGATCTAGCTCCCTGTTTCCTTTAAAAATTTAATTAAAAATGAATAAATGATTCTTCTTTTCATGGAAAGGACCAATATTTGAAACTTTCTCTTCTCATCTCCTCATGAATTTCCTACTCCAGCCTTGGCTTCCACAGGTTCTGAGGATCAGAGGTTGAGAAAGGAGAGGAAACTGCGCAGGAGGGACAGGTGGGATGGGAACTACAGGCTGGTGGGACCTCGGCCCTGGCTGGCTCTGGGTATTCTCTCAGCTGTGTCCCATGGGTGGTCCATGAGGTGCGTCGCTTGAGCCTGAGAGCTCCTGCCACGCTCCTGGGACTCGGTGCTGCAGATCCTTGAGCACCGCGTGTAGGGGTGGGACAGGAACAAGGCTGCGGCCAGTGAGCCCAGCACCCACGGGCACAGCAGGTGTCTCTGGGGTGGGCAGCTGTGATTCCTAATGATAGACTCAGAAAATAACTTAGAAAATGCACAGCAGAGAATTTGTGTGCCCTCAACTGATGATTTATTGTAGGGATGGAGAAGGATCCAGAGTCCAGGGCAGCTCAGAGTAGCTGAGGACAGGCAGGTGCAGGACAAAGATCTGTGTCAAAGCGCCTCCACCTTCTGCAGCAGGGGAGGGGACAGGAGAGGTCTCGGGAGCCAGACCCAGAGCCGGTGTCTCCGGAGGCAGCGCTCTTGGGGAGCATCTCCACCGTGGTCTGAGTTCTGCTCCTTCCCAAACTCCTTACTCAGAAGAAATCTGTGTTAGTGTGCTCTGTGTTTGGCCCCACACTCAAGGGGCTGAGCCTGTGAAGCTGGGTTCTGTGATTGCTACGGTCTGCAGGAATCAGCCTTGCCCAAGGATCCCAGAGCCCTAGCTGGAGGCGACCCTCTCAGAACACTGTTTCCCCTTTGCAGTGGATGCGCTCGGGCTGGTACCTCTGTTCTGCAGCAGCAGAGCTATTTGGTGGTCTGTCCCCCGTTCCTTCCAGGCTCCCAAGCACACCTTATTCTTATGCTGACCTGTTGTGTATTCCAGCATTATTTCCATTTAATCTAACCTATGTGAGAATTAATTCTAAACATATATATGAGTTTATTGGGCCAATCTGTATATAATTCATGAGTTTTTTCATTTTCAAAATTACAAATATTACCAGGGATGGTGGCGCATGCCTGTAACCCTGGCGCTTGGGAGGCTGAGGCAGGAGGATTGTTGTAAGTTTGAGATCAGCCTGGGCTACATAATGGGTTCAAGACCAGCCTGAACTACATAGTGAGACCACTATGTATTCTCTAAACATAGTGCAGTGGGTTGACAACTGGTGGTCAACTTGTAACACCCAGCTGAATTGAACCAGTGTAGTGCTGGGTGTGGGAGGCCCACTTGAGGATTGTTGTCAGCAGCATAAGAGGCAGCACTGGAGAAGAAGCAAGGCTGTTGGGAGCTGGTAGAAGCTGTAAAAAGCTGTTAGCTCTCTTGGAGGAGTTCGTCATGCTGGCTTTCCTGATGAACTTGGCTGTTCTCATTGTCCGACAAGCTTGGAAACTTGTTGTTGACGAGAATGGCTTTAGTTCACTTGGGGGAGCTCGGGTCCTTGCTTTGAGCGTCACTTCCTGGCTCCAGAGGGGAAGATGGTGCGCTGCTCAGTCTCCTGCAGAAGCTTGACGTGTTGGCTTTCCTGACAGGAACGTGGCTGACCTCATCACTGGAGGAGCTCAGGACCTCACTGCTGCTGAGGATGGCTGTGCTACTTTTCGGGAGAGCTCTGGTTCTTACTTTGAGCATTGTTCCCTGCCTTAAGTTCAGCTCCCTCAGCCTGCTAGCACAGATCCTTCATCCTGCTGGCACAGACCTCCTAGCTTCCACTGACCTTTGGACCTTCACAGCAGACCCGTGAAACAGGCCTGCATAAGACATTGTCATGGGCTCTAGGTCTTCAGCTGGACTCATGCAGAACATTGCCGTGGGATCCAGGCCCTCAGATCGACTCTTTGGTCTTTAGTGTGTGGATAGATTTCCTGCACTCTTTTATATGATTCTTTGGGTGACTATTATAAACAATCCTATAAAATATGTGTCCTGTATTGTATTACTCTCCTTGCAAAATCCCAAACCACAACACCCTATCTCAAACAAAAACAAAACAAAAAGTAAAAGAAAAGAGAGAAGAAAATTACCTCAAAAAATAGCATAATGTCCTACTGATATTACTTATGATGACCAGAAGGGAGCCTGCATATCACGGCAATCACTCTGCATATCAATCCGTGTGTTTGTTGAATTTCTTTGTTAGGGTACGCACATTTTTCAAAGTCTCCCTTCTACATGTTAATAGAACCGAGACCCACACAGAACCAGACTAGACCTTCTGACATGAGAGAACTCTTTATTTGGGGGAGTGGATGGAGTAGTAAGCTGCCTAGCGGACCAAGGCAGCAGCGAGCTGAGCAAAGTGTGGGCTTTTAAACTCTTTTTCAGAGTGGTGGTCTGTGGGCCAGAACAGCCCTAGTGGGGGTGGGGGAAGGGGTAGTGGTGGTGGTGTCCGCAGGCCAGAACAGTCTGAGCAGGGTGGGTTGTTCGTGGGCCAGAACAACCTGAGCAAGTGAGTTGCCAAAGCGGATAAGGGCAGGGGTAGCTTTTGTGGCTGAAATGGAACAAGTAAGGAAAGGAAAGAAATATTGAGTTAAAGTTTTCCCATGAGGGGGCTGGATGCCTTGTGATTTATCACGTTTTATCTATTTTTGGATTTAAGTTATATGGTGTCTTTAGTTCATTTTCCTTATAGGTAAGCATGTGGGAATGGGTTTTTGTATCATTTTAAATTTATTTTCTTTGACTTTAATGACTATTATTTATTTTGACCAGAGGATAAGGTGGCTCCATCTGAGAATTATTTCCTTTTTGCAATAAGTGCCTAGAAAATCAGAATATTCCCAAAATTGTCTCCATAATAATCACCAGAGACAAGGATTTAGGCTACTGGACCACATGGCCAAACTCATGACAGTCTGTGCATGCCATGACCTATTATCAGGTTACTATTATCTCAAACTGTACACATTATTATCCAAGTTTATGTGTAAGTTACAGAGCACATAAATTTTTAAAGGCCACACAGAAAACAGTAATCTCAACTGCAAAATGATCACTTCTTTAACCCACCTGATTCCTTACCCCCGGCCCCCAAGACCCCCACTCACTCATCTCCAGATGGGTCAGACTCAGCTTTCTTGTGCTCTTGGACACAGCTGTCAGGTGATACGGAGAGCTGCACTGAAATGGTTACCCCATCACACTCACGTCCGCAGACCTCTGAGCCCATTTCACAGGGGCACATTTCCATTTTCAATCTGGCAAACACCAGTCAGCCCAGATTAGAACCTACACCTCAAATTGTCTCTTTCTAGAAAAACACACTAGTTCAAACATCTCTGTGGATGGGGAGAGTTTGCCTCAGAACAGTGCACAGGTGTGAGCTGAGGTTATCTCTGTGTGCACAGAGGACAGAATGAAGAAAAATTCCATGTTCCATGTGACACACAGACCCACCCTGCTCAGAGGTCCCTGGAGCTGGGCCCTTGGGATAATCCTGACCCTGGGCCCTCCTGCCACATCCCCGCACATGGGACTCAGCTCCTGTTTTCATTAGGTCTTCCCACACCTGCTGAGCTCTTTCTCTTTCATGTAGTGTTTGTCTTCCAGCATTTTGAGGAGCCAATTGGTCTCCACAAAGCCTTTTCTCACCCAGTGACTCTCTGGGGTTGGATATTTTTCAGGTACCATGCCCCTGCAGTGGCAAGACAAGAGTTGTTTTTTGTGCAGAACTCTGTGAGGAGACCCTTCAGGCACCAGAAAATTGTTGCTGAGGAGGAGAAACTGGCCAACTCCTGTGGCTGAGGCTCTCTCTGCACTAGAGGGCAGGAGCGTGGAGTGACAGGGGGAGGCCTGGTACTCAGCTGAGACGGGAAACTGGAAGAGGGGCTGGGGGCAGACTAGAAATTTTCAGCTGTGGCTATTTGGGACCCTCCACTCGAGGCTGCCAGGGGACAGGGAGGGAATAGTCTGGGAAGGGCAGGTGTGATGAGGAAGGGTAAGTCACCCACTTTCCTCTGGTTAAGAATCTAATGTCTGGGCAAGAGACAGAGCCAAATCCAAACAAGGAGATGAACCCTAGAAAGAAGCTAATCCCAGAGCAACCCAACCTCAGAATTCCATGGGGTACAAGTGCGGTGTGACTGTACCTACAAGCCATGGAACTGCCTGACTATCCACCCAGCTTCATATTTTCAGGCCCAGGAGACTCATGGCTTCTCCAATTGCTCAATTTTTTATCTCTCTTTCAGCATCCATGATAAACCAGGTAAGGAAAAGATTTTCCTTTGAAGTCATCTTCTGATTCTGCTTTGGACTGTCGTACAACCTCAAGGCAAAATTCCCTGTTACAGAGGAATCCATTAGAGACTAAACTTGGGGTTTGAACATAAATGTGCATAGTAAGTAGTAAGAGTGGAACGAAAAAGATCTGGGTTCAAATGTTAAGTCATCCTTGACATATTGCAAGTAGTGAAAAACTGACACAGGAAAACAAAATGGAGGGTCTCAATAAGTCTTATGACTTAGACAAATCTTTTTCAAGATTTTATCAAGAGAAAAAGGCATAAGCCAGGTTGGGGGGAAAGGTTTACATTATGTGAGATCTTGTTGTAAAAACTTCATGCCAGTGAACTTAGAAACGCACATGAGATGGTTAATTTGCATGAAAATACATGTGACTGATATGGATCCAGACACAAAAGTCCACCCTCAGCAAGACACTGAGGATTTTGAAGCAAGAAGCCATAGTGAATGCTATGAGCAGCAGGAGCTACTCTCACAAGGGGTCAGAATGTGTGCTTCCCAAAGAGTGACCCGTAGAGCTGGGGAGACATTCAGGGTGCTGAAATAGTGCCGATAGTGCGGAAGGTAGTGATCATGGGGAGGCAGACAGGGCACCTAAGGGTGTAAGTGACATGAGGCAGAATGAGTCTCTTCAATAGGAGATGCCCAAGGCTTGAGGTTCTTCTTCACTGTGGATTGGACAAACCAGTTTTAGTGTGGCGTAGTTACAAATGTGCAAGCAGCTGACAGAAGAAGGGCTGTTTTCCCCGACATGTTGGCACTGAATCTACTGTGCCCCAGACTCAGTCATTTCCCATGTCAGAGTGTTTCCTGCAGACACAAAGACCTGCGAGATGAAGGTCTAGTTTCATTGAACCATTGTCTGCAACAGGCTGTTGGGAAACAGCCTCACTGTCTCTCACAAGGACCTCAGTTGGGAAGTCTGTGGCCACTGAGGGTGTCCCAATGTAGAGCGATAGAAGGCTGCCCAAACTGCCTTGGACACAACAACCTGAAGAACTCTGAACAAGTCCATTTTCTGCTGCTAATAACTGAATACCTTGGCTAGAGTAACTATAAAGAAAAGAGGTCCATTTTGACTCAGAGATCGGGAGGTCCAAGGTTAAGCATTTATTTACATCTGGTGATGTGCTCCTTGCTGGGAGAGTCCTGGGGTGACATGGGCATCGCATGACATAAGATAGGAGAAAGCACATATTGGTTGGTCTCTCCCCTTGTAATGAATGGGAGCTTCAGCCTGATGACCTCCACCTCTGAGCATTGGAAGGTGACTACATTTCCACTCTCTTAAATACTTCATACGGGGACTGAATTTCAATGCATGAAACCCCGGCGGAAGCTCAAAGCACAACCAAACCAGAGGCACTCAGGAAAGTATGGGTTAAAAAGCATTTCTATAGAATGACACTGATACATAGAACTGTATCCTTTAATGTGCTTTGAGAATGGATAGAATTATTTTTAAAGTCAATGCTACTTTTATAAGATCCTTTGGGTGGGAGGAAAGAAGCCTTATATTTTATTTTTCTTCCATCCAGACTATTAGCCTTTTGTTAGTTAAAATATTGTTTATAAAATCTTTCCCCCTCACCACAGGCAGTCTGCTGACCTCCACAAGACCCCAGGGTGCAACACGGCACAATGAGAATCATCACTATGTGTTGGGTGGGAGCTGTCGGCGCAGCAGTCTGCAAGAACGCCACCTTTTGCAAATTAGCTCCATCTTTCAATTTTCCCTTTCTACTTAGAGAAACAATCCAGGCAAAGCTTGAGTTTTCTTCTTGTGTCAAGTTTATAAGACACATTCTCCAGTGACCTCCTCTCTCCCTCCTCCATTCTAAGCCCTTGGTGACAATGGAGGAATTCTGTGGGACAGTGGATGCTCCCCACTGCTGGCTGGGGCCTCCCCCGGTCTGACCATTAGGCATGGTCGTGCTTTCCTTGAAAGGAGACTCCCCTGCATGGACCCCAAATGACACAAATTGCAGCAGTTAAAGACTCTTTTTAACTCCTAGGGTCAACTTGTGGCCCTCTGTGCAATTGCATGTAGGAGCTTCTGCTAGCTCCACTCAAGGGTCTGCTCACTGGAGCTCTTCACAGCAAAGCTGAGTTTCTGCCCCTATTACAACCCTGGCTGCATACTTTGGGAGGCTGCTATGATATGAAGGGGTCCCCCAGAGATCATCTGTTGGAAACATAATCCCCCGTGCAGCAATGCTGAGAAGTGAGGTGTTTTAAGAGGCAATTCACCGCTGAAGGCTCTTCCCCATAGCTGGATTCAGGCTGTCATCCCATGCTGAGTGGGTTCTTTCAGAATGCATTTAATACAAAGGTAGACTCAGCCCTTTCCTGTCCTCTCTTGCTCTGTGACTCTCTGCCATTAGGTGATGCAGCAAGAAGGCCCTAGCTAGGTGACAGCACCTTTATATCAGACTTCCTACCTTCTCAAATTAAGACATAAATTTCCTTTCTTCATCAATTTCCCCACCTCTGGTATTTCATTTTTTTTTATTTAAAAAAAAATAAAAGTACAAAAACATATTAACAAACAGACACCAATTAGCATAAAAAATAGTACAATCACAACTGATCTATAAACAAGGTGACATGGTCTCAACAGTGGTTATTGCTTTATCCATTGATATCTTCGAAGTGTAAATATATGAACCCATATACAGACATGCAAAATTGGTCAGACCATTAATCCTCTCAACAACAG
>PVLD010036844.1:0-10673 GCA_004027595.1 Dinomys branickii
CCCTACTATCTTCTCTATAATTTGGTATTTCCTTTAATGTTTTTGTGTTAACTAATGTGAAGATAACTATGTAATACAACATCCAGTTCTAATTCCCTACTATATTCTGTATAACTTTGTATTTTCTGTATTGTTTATGGCTTTTCTGGTTCATATGTCTCCATTCTTTTGTCTTTAAAATAAAATTTAAAAAAAATTTAAAAAAAAACATGTATGAATACACAAAATACTGGTATAGACACACAACGAAATAGTACTTGGCCCTAGAGTACGAATGGTCCTTGGAAACAAAATGCTAAGCAAAATGAGCCAGACACAAAAGGGTACAAGACGGCATGATTCTGTGTGAGGTACTTATCATAGCAAACTGTTTAAAAACAACAAAAACTAGAACAGAGGTTACAAGGGGCAGGGGAATGCGGAGATGGATTATTTAGTGAATCTTTCTTTGGGATGATGAAAAAGTTCTGGCAAGCAGCAAAGATTTTGACATAATACTAACAATTACCTAATATCACTGAATATTTTTGTTTTGGTTTTTGCTTTTTCTTTTGCAGTTCTGGAGTTTGTGCCCAGGCTCTTTACAATGAGTTACATTTTTCAAAAGCCTTTTCCATTTTTTTGGAGCCCGGTGGTCCATGGGGACAGCCCCCCAAGCTCGACTGGGCCCCCGGGAGCACCTCATCGGGGAGGAGCCTGTCGGTCCAGGGGAGTGAACCCAGACTCAACCAGACCCCCGAGGGCCTCAAGGGCTTATCCATCGGGTATGACCATAGTGTATTTGGTTCCCTACCTATGTACCATCATTGAGGTTGGGTGCTTTTCCACCTAGTGCCATAGTAATTTGAGTGCACCTATGTTCTTACAGCATAATTTGAAGCAATCATGTGCCTTCCCAATGTGAGAGCCTGAGGGAATAAATAAACCAAAAAGTACAGTTACTGTCAGAGGGAAGACGATTGATTGGGTGGGAGAACAATGGAGATGTGGGTGGAAAAAACTGATTAGTCGAACATGCCATTATTTGTATAACTGAGTAACAACTGAAAATAACACTTGTAATCCAGCCCCCACTGTTAATCCCCTGCTATCTTCTCTTTAACTGTGTATTTCCTTTATTGTTTTTGAGATAAATGAGTAACAAATGTGAAGATATTATGTAATACAGCATCCACTATCAATTCCCTACTATCCTCTATAATTTTGTATTTCCTTATTGTTTGTGTTATTAGGGTTTATATTCTTTTATCTTTAAAATTAAAAAAAAATTTTTTTTGAAACAAGGTCTCACTTCCTAAGTCACTAAATTTCCCAGGCTGAGCCAGAACTTCTGATACTCACACCTCAGCCTCTTTCTCACAGTACTGGGATTGCAGGCATGCAGGACCACACTCAACAAAAATGGTAAATTTTATGTTCACGTACTTTAAGTTTTCTTTTCGCAGGTTGGATGAAGGGTTCCCCACACACTAGCTGCGTGTCCTCGGATCCAATTTAATTGTGATACTATCTACATGGAACCCTGATTATAGCTGGTTAGAAACACAAATAACCAAACCTGCAACTTGCAACTGGGGCAAACTTTGGGAACTGAGTCTTTAACCTGTGAGATCTGTTTGTACCCTTTTTCACTTTCTAAAATTGGTTCTATGTGCACATATACTGGGATTGATTTGCTGAATTTAGATTAATATTTGGAGGAAAAAGGTAGCTTTTTTTTTTTTAACATTATCAGTGTCTTCCTATTCAGATGTATATCCTTCCATCTGGGTTTTCTTATATGGTTCATGATACTGTTTTACAGTTTCCTTCATTAAAGTCTTATATATTTCCTGTTACAATTCCTTTTTCTTAGAATAAGAAAAAAGGATCACATTACATCACATGTTTACACATTAAGTTTACACACCAAAAGAGCTCAAAAAATTTTTGAAATATGCAAAGTAA
The DNA here is from genome assembly GCA_004027595.1 of Dinomys branickii. Classification (NCBI taxonomy): domain Eukaryota; kingdom Metazoa; phylum Chordata; class Mammalia; order Rodentia; family Dinomyidae; genus Dinomys; species Dinomys branickii. The sequence continues at coordinate 1,948 of PVLD010036844.1, forward strand.
AAAAATGTATTTCTAACAACGAAGAATTGCTATCCACCCTTCAAAAGATCACATTATTAGGGAAGAAAAGTTAGCTATCTGATAACACACCATGTTGGGAAGAATGTGGAGACACTTGTGGACATACAGGTGATACAGTGGTGCAAAGGCGAATGATTGGACAGGACCCATAAGATACGTAATAGGCATAACACTGACTCAGCAACACTTACTCTCAGTGTTCACTCCCCTAGAGAAAACACACAAGATGGCAGGCATGGGAGTGTGTGCCTGTAATCGCAGCACTCTGGGAGGTGGAGGCAGGCAGATCACAAGTGTGACCCAAAGCTGCTTACTGAGACCATGTTGCAAAACCAAAAATAAAGTGCTGGGGATGTAGCTCAGGATGAAGGCCTGTGGAAGGGAAGAGGAGGAGAGGGAAACAGAGGGAGAAAGGAAGGGGAAGGGAATGGAAGGGGCCAAGTATATTCCCTCCAGCATTAAGAGTAACAAGAAAAGTGCCAGGCATGGTGGTGTACACCTGTAATCCCAGCACTCGGGAGGCTGAGACAGGAAGATTGTTGTGAGTTCAAGACCAGCCTGAGCTGCAAAGTGGGCTCAAGGCCAGCCTTAACTGCATAGTGAGACCCTGTCTCAAAAAGACAAAAATAAAATAAAATAAGCAATTTGCAAAAAAGATAGGTATACATTTTCTTAAAATGCACATAAAAATTACTACATATTAATATATGCACAGAAGAACTTAAATATACACTGTATTCATATTCTTAACTTCCCCAATAGTGGGAAAAGGGACCTGGGAACCAATAATAGGCATATATCTATTACAAACCAGCCATAAAACTTTTTAAATGTTTCTTTACACCTAACACAGTGCTACTCTGATTTTACAAGCCTTTTAACTTACATACTTACTTAGCTAATAAAAATCCATTGAGGGGTTATGACAAAATCTTTTGTTCTAATAAATAAATGAACAAATCAGATTCAGTTATCTCCAGGGTAAAGACTTTCTAAGAGTAAGGAATAATCTATTCTCTCCAAAAGTACCAAAATTTGTAAGGTCTGTTCAAGTAATGTCTATAACTTTTTTGGAAATCTCATCCGCTCCCATGACTGTAAGTAATATCTTAGATTCCCCTAGCTCTTTAAATCATCTCCATCTGGATTGTAAAAACTCCTAACTTTCAATATTCTCTATCTGCAACTCCTGTAGTTTTTACCATTTCAGGCAATTATGTGTCCAGCTACCCATACCTAAAATCTGGACATCATTCTCAATTTCCTCTCTTCTTCAAGGACAGCCCACCAAGTACCATCCTACTCCCAAAGTAAACCTTGAAATTGTCCATTTTTACCACTTATCTCTGATACCTTTCTACATCTAGATAGAACTCCACTGTTTTTCTGCCAATTCACTGACACTACCTAACATACTCTCCAGAATATCTTAAAGATCTTCTAAAAAGTAAATTAGACTATATACCTTTTACTTCCTATATAGTTTTTACTGTATAGGAAAACCTATAACCCTACCCTAACCTGTAAGAATCTGCCTGATTTGATCTCTGTCTGCAACGCATGCTCACTTTCAGCACTTTCTCCATCTTGCTTACTGTCAGTGAAATGATGTCTTCCATTGGTTTGTTGATGAGTCCAAACTACTCCCATCTTGGGATCTTTGTACCACCTGTCTTCCTGTGCCTGAAAGGCTCTTTTCCACACTTCAGTCTCACCTTACATGTCACTCTCAAAGACCCTTCTGTGACAAACACTCCAACTTGATCTGAATGAGGGTTCCTCTGTTACACTCTCCCCACCATCACACGCGCGCCTCAGCTGCACTCCCCCGCGTTGTTTGTAATCTTTTAGAAGAATGCTCTACTTTATTACTACCTACATGCATTACATTAAAATATAAAAAAGAACAATGAAAGAATATGAAACTGCATTTAAAAATTATCTTCTTTATATGATTTCCAACGTTATAAGACTTCATCTAACCTAAAGAAACAATACTTGTATCATTAAGCAAAGAAGCTAAGTTTCAAAAAGGTTAGGTTTCATGTAACAGAATCTATTCTTCCAATACAGATTATTTCTCCAAAGCAGATTATTTAAAAAAAAAATATTACCTGTTTCATTAAAATTAGATACTGATTATAATTTTTACCAGTATTTTTCCTTGAGGTATATTCCTTATGATATCTCACTAACTGATTTTAAAATTTGAAGATATAAACAAAATACGGAATATAACAAGGAAAATCTGTTTTCTTCCTTAAATTTCAGAAACTAAACTGACAAATATATCTATTGTTTACAATTACGTATGTTTTATTATTTACTAACTGCTTTTAAATGAGCCCAAAGCAAAGAAGGTACTCGGCCTTATTTTACTTACCCTTCTGCCTTTTTGTTTACTTGTTTTGGAGACAGGGTCTCAGTATGTAACACTGGCCTTGAACTCACTAGGCAGCCCAAACTGGCCTCAGCACTCAGCCTAACTGCTGGGATTACAGGTAGTGCTGGGATTAAAGCACATAAACCAGGCTCACTTCTGGCTCAATTATTTAACCCTTTCATGCCTTATCTACTTTGCATCTGACCGTGTAACAACGTACAGAATAACTACAATTTATAAGACATGCTTGATAGCACTCTCATCAAAACTTCCTTGATATATCTTACTATAAATCTTAAATATTACCCCATTACACAGATGAACATTATGCATAATCAGGTGAATTTCCTATGGTAAACACCTGTTAGATGGTAGGCAAATCCAAAATCTGTACCTTGACTCCCAATATCTTCCACTACATGTTATTACAATCAAATACAACTGAGACTTGTGTACTGCTCTAATACACAGGCCAACAGAATTCATCAGCTGATGACTTCTACAACAAAGACTGAAGGGAATTACAAGAATGCTAGAGTATTTTGGGCCTGGTGTGGTGGTACATGCCTGTAACCATGGCACTTGGGAGGCTGAGGCTGAGGCAGAAGGACCGCCATGAATTCAATGCCAGCCTGGTCTACACAGTGAGTTTAAGCCCAGACTACACTACATAACAAGACCTAGTCTCAAGAAACTGAAGAGACAGAAAGAGAGAAAATCAATTATTGACAGTAACAGTATCTATGAAAACTAATAGTATGATAAACTAGGGAGGAAATCCCTCAGAATATATTTAAAATTTTAAACTTAAAACTCAAATTATCCTCCTGCCTCAGCATCCTAAATGCTGGGAAGCCAAGTACCACACCTAGTTCCATGTCATATTTTTATTGCTTGACTATTTTAAGGGTATATTTTATTTTGATAAACAAAATACTTTTTAAGAATGGTCCTGGGCAATCTGTTAGAGACCCCTCCTGTCTCTTAGGAGCTGTTCCTAGTCCCCATTCCTATTCGCCCTTCCTTTTCTCAAAAAATGGTCTTTTTTGACATGCATAGAATTGTTCACTTACGTATGTGTTACCTCTTCATTTCATTATTTATTTACATGACCACTCCAAATTGAACTTAAGAAAAAAAAAGAATCACTTATCCTACTTGATTTCTTCTTTTCAGAAGTTCAGGCTTAATTTATATGCCAACATGAATAAAGTTTTTTTCAAAATGAATGAATGGGAGTGATTAGACTGGGTTTTGGGAAAAAATTAATTTGGCTGTGAACAAGAAGAAAAAAATTAAACGACATTACCTTATAAATGAACTCATTATTTTCTAATATAATGGACTAAAGTGAAAGTACAAAGCAACTGAGAGCTAAGGATAGTACCTTAGGAAATAAAGAAACTTAAAAGGTCCCAACATTTGGGGAAAAGGGGAAGTGAAGGCATAGTCCAAAATAGGAGACTACACTAACTGAAAGTCCCAGATGTCAAGTGTTTAAGCATTACATCTAACACACTAAATTTCAAGTATCACAGAACTAAGACCAAAACGCAGCAGTAAATTACCAGACTAAATCATTAGTGATTTTAGAACAGTAGATTTGGTTTTAGTGTTTACAGTGCAAATCAGAAAGCAGACTTCTTCTAAAAAGTAGAGGGAAAAGAAGTTATTAGAAAAAAAAAAAAGAAATGCATAATAGTTAGAAAAGATGCAGAGATTCTAGAAGAGAGACCACTTCCCACATGTGTAGGCTAAAAAAGCAAGCCGAAGAAAGCTGAGTGAGGAGAAGATATGAATCCTCTGGTGACTCTCAAGGAGCACAAGTAAATTTACTGTAGCAGCAGTGGCTGCAAGTTCACGATGTCTGGTCTATACAGCAGGTGACCTGTAGTTAGCTGCTACTGACAGAGCACTACTTTTGGCCAGTCACCTACCTCACCTATGTATTTGGTGGGAGGGTTATGTTTTGTTTGCACTGCTAGGGATGGAACCCAGCATGTTAAGGAAGCACTAAGCTACACCGCCAACACTCCTACACTATTTTTGTTGTTTGGAGCCAGGGTCACACAATGTAGCCCAGACTAGCCTCAAACTCCTGATCTTCCTGCCTCAGACTCCTAAATGGCGGGAAGGAAGTACCACCACACCTAGCTCCCAGATTATTCCTAACCCTCACTTTAGCAACCTCAGGAAAGTAGGCATTGCTACACTCATCTGTCCAATGAGTACCCTAAAGCTCAAAAGTTAAGTGGCTTGCCAGAGACTGCAAATGGGATGTAGGGCAAATAAATTTAACAGTTTTATTGAAGGGCTGGTGATATAGCTCAGTGGAATAAGCACCTGCCTGGCAAGTGTAACACTGAGTTCAATCCCTAGTACTGAAAAAAAAAGTTTTATTGAGGCTTTTTTTTTTTTTTTGGAAACAGGGTCTCACTATATGGTTCAGGCCGGATTTGAACTCACTACAGAGCCCAGGGTAGCCTCAAACTCAACTCCTTTTGCCTTGATCTCCCAGGTGCTGGAATTATAGGTATGTACCACCATGCCTGGCTGAGGCACAATTTACAAACAACAAAATTTATTTTTAAAGTCTGATAAACTTCAGTATATATACACTCTACAATCACCACAGTTCTGTTTTAGAATACTTTAGATCATCCCAGAAGTCACATCATAGGCAGAGCAGATTTGAACTCAAATCTGTTTGGCTCCTAACTCATCATGTTGCAAACCTCTTAGGCAATACTCAGATGAAAATCAAAATGAAAAATACTTTGTAAGCAGAAAAACTACCAAAATAACTTGGTACCACCTTCCACTCCTTAGTCCTAAATGCCTTTGCACTTGAGTCCCCAATATTCCTCTAGAACCCCTCCCACATTCCACCTGACCAAAATGACAAGAGCTTACTAAAAGTCATCATGTCCCCTAAAAGCAAAGCATAATTAGACTGACACCACAGGACGCTACTATAGACAGACCAGTGCACAGAACACTGGGCACAGTAGAAGACGGAGGGAGCTTACGTCACAGAGGACAGGCTAACCACAGGGGCAGTGTTAGACTCTGCAGAAACACTGGCAGGAAGGACTTCCCAGGAGGAATAAACACATGTAAAAACTGCGTTACCTGGGCACGGTGGTGCACACCTGTGATCCCAGCATTCTGGGAAGCTGAGGCAGAAGGATCACAAGTTTGAGCCCAGCCTGGGTAACTGAGCAACTTGGTGAAACTCTGTCTCAAAATAAAAAAATAAAAATAAAAAAAAGTGCTGGAGATGTAGGTCAGGGCTCAATCCCCAGTAACAAAATTAAGGAAAGAAGGAAGGAAGGGAGGGAGGGAAGACAATACTAAACAAAAAACATTAAATTAAAAAGTCAAAATGCATAGTAATCAAAATTGTAAAGCTACACTTAATTCAGTTTTATAGGAAGGATTTTCTGCAACTACTTAAGGGCAATGTTTTTCATTATTTCAAAAACAAAAACTCACTAAGCTAAGCATAGCAGTGAGCACTTGCAATACTACCTACTCAGGAGGCTTAAACAGAAACTCAAGTTTAAGGTTGGCCTTGGCAACTTAGCAACTGCCTGTCTCAATACAATATGATAATGACTAGCATGTGTGAAGCTCTGGGTTCAACATCCAGAACCACCAAATTTTTTTTTTAATATATATATAATATACATACACATATGTATTGCTCTGAATCTTTAATATGGAAGAACTCAAATCAAGGGTGAGACCAGAAGTGTTTCCGATTTTTGATTTTTTAATATCTGCATACATAAAATATGTTGGGGATAGGACCCAACATGTCTAAACATGAAATCCATTTGTTTCTATACATGCCATTTTACATATAGTATGAAGGTAACTGTATACAATATTTTTATTATACCAATGTTTTGACTTCAACCTGTCACAGGAAATAAGATGTGAAATTTTCCACTTATGCTGTTATGTGGGCTCAAACTTTCAGATTTTGAAGCATTTTTTATTTCCAGATAAGGGATATTCAGCCTGTATCACATTAAATCTACAAATCACTGAAATAAATACAGCAAGCCTGGAAGGCAAAAGTACAAGTCTAAAAAAAGGTAAAGTAAAATTTTCATTTAACCTACAATTTCATTTGTATGCAAACCTTTACTTACTTTTTCAGAACTGAAACAATTCACTAACCTGATCATTATTAGGCCTAATCAAAAACTTACAAACTCCAAATTAGGGTCCTAAAGTACAGCATCAGAAGCCTAGATGAAACGCGTTTCCAAGCAGAGACGAGACAAAAAAGCTGCCAACTTACTACTAACAACACAACTTTTCTGACACGGTATATGTAGGTACTGTAAAACATAATTTGTTAAATATCCTCTATAATACCCTGATTATTATGCTGAACCACTCTCAGTCTGATCCAGCTCAACATTCCAATCAAACTCCTCTTACCAGGCAAAACACAGATCTCTTTGAAATGAAAAAATATAAAACTGCTTCTGTATTATAAGGAAACACTTTCTAGTGTTTTAAAGAAAAGCTAGAATTTAGTTGCAAATTCTTAAGTTCAACAAGGTATAGAGATGAATATAGTAAAAGTAATATACATGTGCACTGCCACAAACTAAAGGACTGAAGAGTTTATTGCAGTGTATTATAATCATGTTAAACATCTGTCCACAACCTCTGTGTATCACAATTTTACCTAAATTAGCTATTTAAGTATTTTTACTAATCTAAATGTATGGTTAGAAAGAAATTTCAACTGTGATAGCTCTAATATCTTTTCCAACTTTTATTATGTGAAGTTGTAATAATACTATTCCTGGTAAATGTATCCTAAAAGATTACAATTTAACAATAATATCTAAAATCAGGATAATACTTAAACGTTCAATAAATTAAGGATAAAATATTTTTAAACCTTTTAGAATAACTTATAATTCACAAAAGTAAATTTAACCTTCCAATTCACCAGGAATAGTACAGAGAAAACCACCTAGAACCTCAGGAAAAGAGAAAATTTGATGCTTGGTAGCCTATTGATAATAATAAGGATGGCCTAAATTCTTGAGCAGTAATTTGTTTCTGTTTCAAGAACAAAAACCAGACCCTAACATTAACCCTAATGAAACATAAATGTGTGAAGCAGACCCATTAAACATTCATTACCTATTCCTCCTAACACACAAAGTTTACTCTTGAATCATCTCCTAAACTAGCAAACACTTATAGAATATTGGTCGAATCAGTAGAAAACAAAGACTGTCCACAACACAATTCTTTCAAGTTGAACAGCATGATTCTTTTTGAATTTTCTAACTTTAGATTTTCAGTGGGCATGGTAGCACATGCCTGTAATCCCAGCATTTGGGAGGATGAGGCAGAAAGATTGTTGAGTTCACAGCCAGCCTGAACTGCATACCGAGGCCCTGTCTCCAAAATGACAAAAAAAAAAAAAAAATTTCAGTGGACTGTTACAAAGTTAGAAGAAAAATGCCTAGGCAGTCATTTTTGAGTGATGCTGTTAAGTATTTTTCTAACTCTGAAATACATTTTTCAGTGGCTTGCAAGAATGCATTCTACAGTCTCACAGAAGTGCTTCAAATATTCTGCCAGAATTCACTTTAGCCAGGTGTGGTGGCACACTCCTGTAACCCCAGCACTCAGGAGGCTGAAGCATGAGGACTGCCCGGAGTTCAAGGCCCCCAGGGCTACATAAGCTAGTTCAAGTTCAGCCTGTAAGACCCTATCTCAAAAAACACAAAACAAAAAAAAACCCCTTCACTTTAGAGTTTAGTATAAACAAAATAAAACAGATATGCTCAATGTGTTGTATGCCTAATCTTAACACACTTTAAAATGACCAACTGATCTTGCTTTGAAATACTTGGTGCTAGCTTCCATAAAGATTCTCTTCCCATTTCCACTTTAGGAAGCCTAAAATTACAAAGTGAGTTGTTTTAAAAGTATATTACCACAAGGAGCTGGGGATATAGCTCAGTGGAATAAGCGCCTGCCTAGCAAGCGCAGGGTCCTGAGTTCAATCCCCAGTACCGCCAAAAAAAAAAAAAAAAAAAAAAAAACAAAGAAAATGTTTTAGGAGTGGTGGGGTGCATTGGCACCCACATCAGAGCCACAGCAACTCCCAGGGATCCAGCCAAGGAACAAACGGGAACTGGAGCACAACAGCAAGAGAGAGCTGCAGATGGAGGTGGCTCGCACGACACACGCCCTTCTCACTCCAGCATCAAGCAGGAAGCATGAACTGAGTTACTGGGCTTCGGCTCCCACCCTGAACGCCCTCTGTGAGCACCTT
>PVLD010036845.1:0-10673 GCA_004027595.1 Dinomys branickii
AATCTGTAGTATCTCGCTCCAAGCTCTTCTTGATTTCATGGTTTCCATTGAGAAGTCTGCTGTGATTCTGATGGGCTTTCCTTTATAGGTGATCTGTTTCATTTCTCTAGCAGCTTTTAATATTGTGTTCTTTTGCTGGATATCTGGGATCTTGACTATTATATGCCTGTGTGTGTTTTTCTTTGGGTTATGGATCATTAGGGTTCTATTTGCCTCGATTAACTGAACTTCAGTATCTTTTACCTTTTTGGGAAATTTTCTGCTGTTATTTCAGCAAATATTCTTTTTATATCGTTTGTGAGATCTCCTGCTGTTTCACACACTCCTATAACTCGAATATTGTTACGTTTTGCCTCATCTTGTAGCTGTTGGATAGACTTTTCTTGTGTCTTTGATGATATCATGAGATTCTTCCTTTCACACTCATAAGCTGCCATGCTGTCTTCAAGTTCTGAAATTCTGTCTTCAGTTTCATTTAAACGGTTTTGCGTGCTTTCCGCGTAAGTTTTCAAATTCTGACATTCTCTTTGGACCTGTTTCATTCTTGATAATTCATTCCTAAATTGCTCTTGTAAAGTTTCCATTTGTTTCCTATTTTCTTCTAGTCTTTTGTCTATTTCTTCTCTATGTGTTCGGAACATTTCTTCCATCTTTATTTTCAGCTCATTTTTTGTCTGAGAGATCATTGCAAGTATGTGGCTTATTTCTGCTTTAAGCTCTTTTATGGCCTTTTGGAGTTGTTTCATTTCGGATGCAATCGTTTCATAACTTGAAGGTATGTGACTTCCTGGTTCCCCTGTATCCTCACATTCAAAACTTGTTCTGGGTTGGGTTGAGTTTTGAGACTGCGTTTTGTTCCTGTTTTCCCATTTTGGGGTATCAGGTTCAAAATGTGGAGCTCTAAATTTCCCAGGCAGGGGCTGGGGATATAGCTCAGTGGAATAAGCGCTTGCCTAGCAAGCGCAGGGTCCTGAGTTCGATCCCCAGTACCGCAAAAAAAAAATAAATAAATAAATTTCCCAGGCAGTTCAGCAGGCAAAGGTCTGCTGCAGAGGCTGCTCCAGTGATTCCTTCTCTTTGGGAGAATGTCCTTTAAGCTGTCTGCTGAGATTTCAGCTTCTACTCCCTACCCCGAGACCTGGCTGGGGCGCATAAACAGCTCCCTGCCCCAGGGACCTTGCAGGCAGGCCAGTCAGGTGTTCCTTCCTGGGTGGAGCTCCTTCCCCCTCACAAATCCTGTCGGGGCGCCTAGCTAGCTCTTCTGACCCGGGGGATCCTGCAGTCAGTAAAGCTGCTTGGATGTCACTCGCTGGGTGGAGCTTCTTCCCGACTTAGGAAAAACCGGTCAGGGCGCCCAATCAACTTACCCTGGGATCGTGCAGACAGGAATGCCATTCAGATGTATCTCCCTGGATGGAGCTTCTTCCCAACTCAGAAATCCTGCGGACTGCAGCTGCTACAGTTCACGTGGCGCCGGCTGCGGGGGCGGGGCTCTGAGCGGGATCCCGGACCGCTGCCCAGATTGGTGCAATCTGCCCCAGTAGCGCGTTCTCTGAGTTTACTCTGGTCTGCCACCTCCAACAAATCCTGGTTACAGCCGCCTCCGAGCCGATCGGGTTCAGGAGCTGGAAAGGTCCGTCCCACCGCAATCGCTCTCTCGGCTGTACGTGGATTGAGCCGAGCTGCAGCCCAAGTGCAGTGCTGATCCCTCGGGCCTACATATTCATTTAAACTTAATCTTTTAAGCTTTGAGTTCACCTATGGACAAAAACTTAGAGAAGTCCAAGAAAATAGTTTTTCTCATATAAAATTCAGGCTTTCAAAAACTTTGTCACATTTTAGACTCAAAACTCTACTTTTAAACTCGAGCTAAGAAATTCTTTCCATGTTCTAGACAGTTTATGCTGTTCCTTTCCTAGGGCAATGAATTTGGATTTTGTTGCAAGAAAAAAAATAATTGTGTCTCCATGGAGGTCCTTCATTGCATGTGAGGACAATTTGTTCACAACTATCTGCCTAGAAAATATATTAAATCTACAAGAATAAGAAAACTTCATATACTTCATTAACTCTTACTTACATACAGCTTCTCTAAACTCTTTGTATAATAGTTTCCTGCAAGCAATTCAATGTTATATTTTCTGATCAGATTTTCACATGCAAGTATATGAGGTAGGTAGATTATTTGGTTAATCACATTTGTTATCAAATGCATATTTCTCCAAGCAAACAATCCTGGAAAGGGGCAGGAAGTCTAACTGAAGAAAAAAAAATGTACATGCTCAAGGTATACATTTGTAGGACCGTTCATGGTTTACAAAGGCCCTGAGTATACACATATAAAATTTTCATGAAATAGAGGTTTATGCCTTAAGAAAACAAGAACCAATGCTCAGCGTTTTATTTCCTTCATTATTAACAATAACCATCAACACAATAAGAAATAAAAGTTAAATACTTATGAGTCAGTCACTAAAATGACTGCTGTCCCATTTCTCCATGTCAAATGTTTATCAATTTATCATAAATAATTCAATACATTGAAGCTATGAAAATATCCTGAATCTTTCAAATATTTACTTGTTTCAATATTTCTCAATGATTTTTAACTACATCATTTCTTCTGTATTTATTAAGATTCTAGTGTAAAGAAAGGTACTAATTTTCTTCTGTTTAATTATATCTATAAGGACTTGTGGATTCTTATTTTATCACTGGTAATAATGCCTTACTCATTATTTCTTTCAATCTATAATTTATCCAATATTAGCCAGCAAGAGTCCTTAAAACGGTCTTCTCTTTCCCTTTTTTAAACCTTTAACTAATACTGCTCTTTCATTACCACTATTAACTGTTTCCTGTTCTTACATTTGTTTCCTTGTATACTTGTCAATATACTGCACTGTGGTACACAGGAGATTTCTCATAAAATCTCAACACTTTCTCCAAAGATTTGTAATGCAAACTGTCTTCAAGTATTGGAAAATTTTCTGCACTAAAGTATAATTTCTGAATACTGAAGAGCATTTGCCTACCATGCACAAGACACTGGGTTTGATTCCCAAAATCACAGGAAAAGAAGCTGCATTCGGGTTAGGAGGGAGAAGAGGAAGAAGAAAAAGAAGCAGCAAGAGGAGAGCAGGAAATAATAATTTACAGGTGAAAAAATGTTATCAGCTCTCAGACACACTAACCATCTCATTTTTCATCATTTGTTAATGTTTACCACAATTTGGAAAAGTATCTATCTGTTGTTTTTATTTCTTAGCTTTTCTTTTTATCACATAAGAGTAGGACCTCGCTGGATTTATTAATGTTCTAACAGCACTATTTTAGTGTTTGGGCTATCTGTCTGTACCATCCATCAGAAGTTTTGATTTTCAGTAACCATTTCACTTTTTCTCTCTGTAAGAATGTGTAGGCCTGTGAGACTTTAAAGATCCTTTGTACACTCCATGCATTAACTTTAAAAATGTTAACAGGATTCCTCTTTGAGACCATCATGTTTATAAATATCCAATGAGAGTGTGATTTCTTCTAAGATTTCTGTCCCAGGTTTATTAGCTGCAATCAACTAGACCTGCTGGGATCAATTTGCTAAGATAAAAAAAGAAGAAATGAATTCTGTCTATGAATTATCTCATTCAACTTTCCCACTTATCCACTGGGAAGCTGGTAATGTCTTCTTACCATGCACAATAAAATATGAGGCTTTAGCAAGATGAGTAGGTTAGGCACAGAGGGTGACTTTGTTGTAGCTCTTGTTTTTATAAAATCTCCTATATCTTACCTTATAACTTATCTCTAATACGGAAAATGTTTTCCCATTTATTTCAGAATATAGTGTACTGTTTTTCAAATATTCATCCTTATGGGTCCATTTTACCATCTTTAATGGCTTTGATGTGCCCAACTTGTGTTGTCATCTTTTCTAATGCACAAAGTACTAAGCTAGAAGAAAATTCTGAAAACAGAGTCAGTGTGGTGTGGGATCCCTGTTTGTTTTCTGAGGATGGAAGCCTGTGTCCCATGTGGTATAGGAAAACTGTGCACATGTATGCTCAGGACCTTGGTCAATTATGAATGGCCCTACAGATTTGTAGGTTAGAAATTTGAAGAACCACATTTTTGCTTCAGTCAGACATTCTGTTTACTTGGAAAAGTTCTCATTTGAGCAAATGTGATTGACCATACAACCTATCCTTTATGTAAAATGCCTGTGTATGAGAACCTGGACAGATAAGAGAGCCATTGATGTGGGGTGTGTGTGTGTGTGTGTGTGTATGTGTGCGTGATACAAAAAAATCACTATTTTCTGTCATTTGTGATCAAATGTTTAGAAACATACAGAGTTAAATTTATCTTATAGCTATCTAAAATTGTTGGTATATCTTTCAAGAAATCTTAAATTTTCAGCATAAATTCCTTATTCATTTTATTTTTTAATTTTAAAGAGAGCAGTAAGTTAGACACAAACAAACAAAAAAATAGAACAATAGCAGCATACCAGTATCACCAACACAAACAAGCGAAAGCAAGAACATTTAAAGCGATACAGGGTTTCAAGACAAAATAATATGAATTAAAAGAAGTTGTTATATTTCATATAGCTATCCTCAAGTACATTGCTCAGATTGCCAGATATAAGAATGGAATATTGTTCAAACCATTAAAGAGAATAAGAACATAATTATTAGATAAAACATTAGCGGTAATACAGTTGCACTAGACAAGATGGAAGGAATTCACCATGGTAGCTCCATTGCATATTGTTACCTTCAAATTAGCTGCCCAGATTACCAGACACAAGCACGCAAAATTGCTCAGAACATAAAAATTTTAAGCATTAACTATTCCCTTCAAGATACCATCAGACATCAGCAATACATACATATATATATATATATATATATATATATATGTCCAATTCCTTTTCCATACATGGTAAATTTTCTGCTATTATTGCCACAAATAGTCTTTTTATGACATTTGTGTTGTCACCTGCTGTTTCATTGATACCTATTAATCTGACATTGTTTTTCTTTGCTTTGTCTTGCAGTTGTTGAATTATTTCCTGGTTCCTTGTTGTTTTTAAGAAATCCCTTCTCTCACATTCACTAGTGGCAATGCTGTCTTCAAGTTCTGAAAGTCTATCTTCATCTTTGTTCAGGTTTTACCAGCTTTCAATAGTATTTTTAATTTCTTGGATATCTGTTTGAATCTGCTTCATACATTCTAGTTCTTTTCTATATTGTTTACTCAAAGCTGCCATGAATTGTCTGTGCTCTTCTATTTTCTTATCAATGTCATCTTTGGATATGCCAAGCATTTTCTTCATTATTGTCATTTCTCTTTACCCAAGACATTATTTCAGATCTGATGTCTTCTATGGATTGATGGAGTTGTTTCTTTACTTCAGTTGCTATCATTTCATAACTTTCAGGTGTATGACTTCCAGGCTCTACTTGTTGATGTCTCCTGGACTTGTTTTGGGTGGAGTGGAGGTTTGGGATTGCATTTTTGCTCCTTTATTTTGCCATTTTTGAAGATCCAGATGTTCCTTGGAGTGCTGACTCACTCCCCGCCTACTGCATGTGTGGCAGGGTGAGTGTCTGAAGATCCACAGTGCTCAATGCAGCTCCTGTGCTGGTGGCAAGGTAGGATTGCAGATGATCCCAAACTTTCTTGTATTCAGTTGGCTCCCAGGCATGTGTGGGAAGGTTGGTAGAGGCTTGCTGGAATTGCGGAAGCTGTCTGGGGTTCAGCCCAGCTTCCCCAAGAGTAGGGGGATGCAGGTCATGTTTACCGAGGCTTCAGATATTGCCCAGCACAGAGCCTGCTTCCCACACTGGCAGGAGAGAGGTGAGGGTGGACTCCCTGAGGCCACTGACTCTGTCCAGGTTTTAGCTGAGCTCCCAGGGGGATGTGGATTGTTCTGGGAGTGACCACAAAAACCCCAAAAGTTGTCCAGAGCTCCACATGCCTCACACACTAGTGGAGGAGGCACCAGAGTGACTCACTGGGGTTCCTAAATATGTCCAGACATTATTCACTTTATTTTCACTTTGTCTTAAGTAGAAATTTCTCTTTTAAGTATCTAAAACTGAAAGAAGGAAACAATATTTATTTTTTCTTAAATAACTATTAATAAATTATTATCCATGTCCTAAGTGTAAAAGATTAGTAAAAGTAACTTTAAACTCCGTCTAAATAAATTTCCCTTTTCCCAAATATTTATTGGAAAAAGAGAAATCATTAATATACTCTAATTCTTATAACTAAACAAATCTTGACAATATATAGGAAAATATCTCATCCCATGAGATAAAATTGATATATAGGAGGGCTGTAAGTTTTAAAAGTGAAAAGGGAAAGAAACAAAGAATAAAGAAAGGAAGGAAAACAGGCAGGAAAGGTTTGGATCCACAAGTGGAAAGAGGGAAAACAGGAAATTCTATTAAACATTATTATCACAAAATACATAGTCTTTGTATTTTCCATAAGAAGACTAATTTTTCAGGTTGGAAAAGATGGCATACACCACCAAAAGAAGTGAAACATCAAAGAAAATACAAAGTGTAATATACCAATTAAGAGGATTTTTACTGTTATTAATGAAGGACAATATTATTCCAGATACCATTATAAACTGAAAAGCTTCCTTGATTCATTTGGAAAGCATGTACACATTTTTAAATGTTTTCAATTGCTTCTAAGAAAAAATAAAAAGTTTTCAAATATTTAGGCTGTGGGTTATATAAAGATGTCTATAGAATATTAAAAATTATCATTTTAAACATTTAACAATGTATATTTAATAATATATTGGCAGGTTCCTGAAACTATAAAGATTCTGTACATCAATGGAAGCAATTAAAAACTGAGAAGACAGCCCATATTGTGGGAGGAAGTATTTGCAAACCATGTATATGATGAAAGGTTAATATTCAAAATACATGAGGAACTTGGACAACTCAGTAGCATTAAAACATGAATAACCTAATTTAAAAATGGACAAAGGACATATACAGTCCTTTCTTCAAAGAAGACATTCAAATTGCAAAGAGGTATAGGAAAAGATACTCAGCAGCATTAATCAAGCAAATGTAAAAAACCACAGTGAAACACATTCTACCCATTAGGGCCTTGTCAAAAATCGAAGGAATAAGAACTATTGGTGGATATGCAGAGAAAAGGAAATTCTTTTACACCGTTGGTGGGACAGTAGATTAGCACAGCTGCTGAGGAATACAGTGTGCAGATTTAGAGAGAAATTAAACATAAAACTATCAAATAATACAGCAATCCTTCTGTACATAATCCCATAAAAATATGCAGTTTTCATAAATTTCAAAATTTAACATCCCTGATATCCAGAATATATAACCACTGCCCATCAGGGCCTCTCCAGTGATGGCATGATGCAGGTACACCAGAGTGCAGGGCAAATGAACTATCACCACAATTCTTAAATGCCTGAGAAATGATACTGTATAGCAAAAAAATCAAAAAGTCTGTTAAAAGTGGAACCAACTATTTGAAAAAGTTTCAGACATATTTTACCAAATTTATTTCACCTATACTTGCTGCATTATGTATGTGCAAGAATGATATAACACAATTTAAAAAGTGAAAAAAATATGTTTAACAAGCTCTTTAAATAAAAAATAAAGTAAAACATCTAAATGATTGAAAAAAGCAATGCAGCTTCACTTAATGGCAGTGTTTCCATGGGGCACATGAACAATTGTGTTTACTAATTGATGATCTTACATTCAAGGGTATAACAAAATCTTATTTTATTATTGAAAAATAATTGTACTGATGTGTTTTTTTAAAAACTTTCAAAATAAAAAGAGAGAAAAAAATTGTGAAATAGACACATTGGCGTGGGTAGTCAATTCTTGATATATTTCTTTTCAATTTTGAGTTTTACTACTACATATTTGCAGTGATAAAGATTAAATTTATCATGGGGAGCTTGTTAGGTACTTAACTCATATTACTTGGTTTCTTTTTCCTGTTAGCTCCCCTGCCTCTCTCCTCTTTAAATCTCTTAGTCCCCTTCCCTTTGGCAAAAGATCTATCTCCCTATTCCCTATTGTCTGTCTTTTATTTTGCTCTGTAATTTATTTCTATTTGTTCTTTTAATTTAAGAGAATGAATGTGATATTTAAGCTTGTGCCATATATTTCCATAAAAAGCACATCCATTTTTATAATCAAACTAACAAATGTATTTTCTTAAGACAGAAACAAGACATAGAAATTACTTCAAGTCTTCATGACCAAAAGAATTATTTTCAAGAATATAAAGGAACTGATAACATGCTTCCCAATCTTCCCATTATAAGTTTTTAAATGGTTTTGAAGAAAGATACGTGTAGAAAGAAGAGAGATGAAAGGATGCAAAGCAGTACTAAATTGACCAGGAGAGCTAAACAGGGATTTCCAGGAACTTTGAAGGGGAAAAGGAATATACACAATTAAAATCCTGTTTGAAATAGCATTATTCCTTTAAATAAAAATAAAAATTGAACAGTGAAATGTCAATATACATGTCCATTTTCACTTATAAGTATCTCCTCCCTTTTAATTATTAGAGTAAAATACTTTATTTTGGATTAAAATGGGCTTGTTGCCTGGCAAACCTAGACTTAAAAAAAAGAGCAAATGCACTTTGTAAGCCCATAGTTCACTAATAAGCTCTGAGGACAGCGTCTGATTTACAAGTGAGTTATTCTATAAAGGGAAGAAAAAAAACCCGTTCTTGGCTAAATTGCTAAGAGCTCTCCTTGTTCAGCAATTGGGCATCTTGTCCAACCACTTCTGGTGAAGAAATACAAGCAAATGTCTCATGGTCTTCTCATTCTAATGTCAAACATAAAGTATAACAGATGTTTACCTTAAATAAGTACATCGATAAATTATTGCCACTGACTTATTCAAGATGTATTAATTTTATACATCAAAATTGATGCGTTACACATTTTTAATTCATTCTGCTTTTAAATGTTTAATTGGGTGTAATTTCTGGGATCCCTCCTGGAAGGAAGATAGTGATTTAGGGAATACACTGCTTGACCCACGTCATTACAGTACTCCTAATAAAGATAGCACCACTTCATCCTTAACTTCTCAAACAGAGAATTAATACTTGCCTAAAGAATGTGACACATTTGTTTTTCAAAATCTTAGGCTATATTTAATGGCACAATTTCAAAGTTCTTGGTGACAGTGGTTTTGTCGGTGTAGCTACAGTCAGTCTGACATATTTCATTTGCATTACAAATGTTTGTAATAGAAAAGCAAATCACTCTTGTTGAAATTTAATTTACCAATTTATTTATCCAAGACAATCAATGAATAGGCTTTCAAGTGAAATGAAGCTGAACTTACTGAAATTTCATTGACCTCTGTAAATGCTCCAAAAGAGGAACCAGAAAGAAAAATGTGTCAACAGACATTATTAAACTTTCAGGGTCAAATATCACTCTGAGATTAATTTGGTGAAAACAGTGAGGCTTTCAACCCTAGAGCAGATTTTACTATTTCACAGAAGAAAAAAAGCGAATACTCATCAAGATAATTCCTCCCTTCACTTTCTGCTTTCATGAAAAATTAGCCACTTCCTTTTTGAAGAAAATAATTAAATCCAAATGTAATAAAAATTTAATTCTTCTCAAAAGGTCAAATTTTAAATAAAGGTTGTTGTACTTGAATAAAAGCTTAAAATTATAAAGTTTAATGTGGGCACCTGTGTGGCATTATTTTACAATATATTCAACTTGTTTCTTGATGTGGCACATCAACAAAATTCAGTATGATTTAAAAACTTTTCAGTAGAAAATGTATCACACCAATATCTTTATCCTCAAGACAATGAAATCATCTTTTATCTGGATTTCATTACTGAAGAAAAAAAAGACATAGGATCAGACTGAACAATAGCTACAAATTAATGTGTTTTTTAATGTCTTCAGATTTATACCTGCAGTGAAACTTAAATTACACACATACACACACATGCACACTTATATACGTGTTTAACAATCTCATTATATACAATGATATTTTACCCAAAAAACTAGTAATTTTTATTAGGATTTATTTTTAAAATCTTCTTTATTAAGACATTGCTCCTATGTGGTAGGGCGGACCAGGCTGCCGGGGCGAGACGTGGGAAAGCCCCAGACGCTGGGAGCCAGGGACGATCCCCGCGGGGAAGAAGCTTGGCTCGGTCCAAGCGCAGTGGGAGCGCGGCCGCCTCGGTCCCTCCCGCCTCCCGAGCCGGTGCAGCCCCCCGGCGACTCCCGACAGAGATCAGCTTGCTAGCAGCGGAGACGCCCGGCAATCCCACGTTTCGCGCGTGTCGGGCGGGCCGCGCGGAAAGCCCCAAGAGCCGGGAGCCGAGAGAAAGATTTGCTGGGTCCTAGCGGCCCGAGAATACAGACAGCTCGATCCCTCCCGCCCCTCGACCCGGCGCAGCTCTCCGGCGACTCCCGACAGAGATCGGCTCTCTGGCGGCGGCAACGCCCAGCGGTCTCACGTTTCGTGCGCATCGGGCGGGCCGCGCAGAAAGCCCCAAAGGATAGACTGGCACCTTGGAACCTTCATGCCTGCAGGGACTCCAATAACTGGTGAGATATCGGCGCTCGCGACCAGATCACCGAG
>PVLD010036846.1:0-10672 GCA_004027595.1 Dinomys branickii
GAAAAAGGAGATTGAAGAGGATTTCAATAAATGGAGAAACATACCATGCTCATGGTTAGCAAGAACCAACATTGTAAAAATGGCCATACTACCAAAACTGTTGTACAGATTCAATGCAATTCCCATCAAACTACCGTTAACATACCTCACAGATCTAGAGAATATATGCCTCAAATTCATCTGGAACAAGAAGAGACTCAGAATAGCAAAAGCAATCCTGGGCAATAAGGACAAGTCAGGTGGAATCACAATCCCTGACCTGAAATTATACAACAAAGCTACTGTAATAAAATCAACCTGGTACTGGCTGAAAAACAGACCTGAGGATCAATGGAACAGACTGGAAGATGCAAACAGAACAAAAAATCCACTCGGCTACCTAATATTTGACAAAGGGGTCAACCAAACTCACTGGAAAAAAGAAGGCCTGTTTAATAAATGGTGCTGGAAAACTGGCTTGCTTCTTGCCGAAAACTGAAAATAGACCCCAGTCTATCACCATGCACCAAACTCAGGTCAAAATGGATCATAGACCTCAACATTAAAATAGAAACTCTAAAGCTATTGGAAGAGAAAGTAGGTAAAAATCTTGAAGACATAGGAGTAGGCAGAGAGTTAGTGAGCAAAAATGAAACTGCAAGGGAAACACTTCTAAGAATCAATAATTGGGACCTCATCCTACTGAAAAGTTTTTGTACATCTAAAGAAATCACGAGCAAAGTAAAAAGAAAACCCACAAATTGGGAAAAAATCCTAGCTGTCTGTCCCTCAGACAAAGGTCTTCTATCTAGAACATACAAAGAATTAAAAAACATGTCCCTGTCCAAATTCAAAGACCCAATCCAGAAATGGGCATCTGAGATGAATACACAATTCTCAGAGAAAAAAATTCAAATGGCAAATAAATATATGAGAAAATGTTCCACATCCTTAGTCATTCGAGAAATGCAAATAAAAACAACATCGAGATTTCATCTCACCCCAGTAACACTGGCCAGTATGAAAAAGTCATCTAATAACAGATGCTGGCGAGGCTGTGGAAAAGTAGGACTCTATTACACTGCTGGTGGGAATGCAGACTGGTGCAACCACTGTGGAGAGCCGTTTGGATATTTCTCAGCAAACTAGGTCTAGAGGTTCCATTCAAACCAGCTATTCCTCTTCTGGGTATTTTCCCAGAAGATCTGAAAACATCATATCACTCTGATATATGTGCACCCATGTTTATAGCAGCACAATTTGTAATAGCTAAAATATGGAAGCAACCCAAGTGTCCATCCACAGAAGACTGGACTGAAAAATTGTGGCATTTTTTATAACGGAATATTATTCAGCTATAAAGAAAGACAGTTTTGAGAACTTTGTAGGCAAGTGGTCAAAACTGGAGTCTATACTCATAAGTGAAATAAATCAGCGATACATGTGCAGGCAACATATTGTATCACTGGTGTAAGAATCTGAGGGTGGAAATATAAACTAAGAGACATGAAGGAAATCTGTTCAAAAACAAAGAACAGATGGGACGAGGGAAAGGAGAAAAGGAAGAGACAGAAATGTATGTATTTATGTATGAATATACGTATATGCAGGAGGGCTAACATGGTTCTACTATTGTATTATATCACTTAATGCTAAGGAATAATTAATGATGGGTTATTTGATCAAAATTATATGTCTGTATGTGTTATCCTGAACACACACTTCAAAGATATCCATATGCAAAGCAGCAACTATTGGTGGTTTTGTTGTTGCTGTTGTTGTTGTTGTTGTTGTTGTTGTTGTTTTCCTGTTTTGTTTTCTGTCTTTGGATGTTTGGTTTTTGTTTTTTTCTGTTGTTGAGAGCATAAATGGTCTGATCAATTTTGCGTGTGTGTATATGGGTTCATATATGTACACTTCGAAGATATCAATGGATAAAGCAATAACCACTGTTGAGACCATGTCACCTTGTCTATAGATCAGTTGTGATTGTACTCTTTTTTATGCTAAATGCTGTCTGTTTGTTAATATGTTCTTGTACTTTTATTTTTTAAAAAAATAAAAAGAACTCTAGGAAAGATAAGAATAGGTGGCCTCTACCTCAATTTAATCAAAGCCATCTATGACAAACCAACAGCCAACATTATACTAAATGGACAAAAACTGAAAGCTTTCACTTTAAAGACAGGAACAAGACAAGGATGTCCACTGTCACCACTACTATTCAACATAGTTCTAGAGGCATTGCCAGAGCAATTAGACAAGAGAGAGAAATAAAAGGAATACGGATAGGAAATGAAGAAGTAAAACTATTTGCTATTTGTAGATGACATGATACTTTACATGGAAGACCCCAAAAACTCCACAAGAAGACTCCTTCAATTAATTGACAAATTCAGCAGAGTAGCTGGATACAAAGTCAACACCCAAAAAGCAATAGCATTCCTATACACAAACTACAAACAGACTGAGAGAGAAATT
Organism: Dinomys branickii; assembly: GCA_004027595.1. Classification (NCBI taxonomy): domain Eukaryota; kingdom Metazoa; phylum Chordata; class Mammalia; order Rodentia; family Dinomyidae; genus Dinomys; species Dinomys branickii. The sequence continues at coordinate 2,461 of PVLD010036846.1, forward strand.
AAGGAAACCATACCTTTTACAACAGCACCCAAGAAAATGAAATATTTAGGCATCAATCTAACAAAAGAGGTAAAAGATCTTTCCATTGAAAACTAAAGTACTCTGAAAAAAGAGATGGAAGAGGATTTCAATAAATGGAAAAACATTCCCTGCTCATGGTTAGGAAGAACCAACATTGTGAAAGTGGTGATACTACCAAAATTGTACAGATTCAATGCAATTCCCATTAAACTACCATCAACATACGTCAGATCTAGAGTAAACATCCCTTAAGTTCATCTGGAACCAGAAGAGAACCAGAATGGCAAAAGCAATTGTGGGCCACAAGGTCAAGTCAGGTTGAATCACAATCCCTGACCTGAAATTATACTTCAAAGCTACTGTAATAAAATCAACCTGGTACTGGCTCAAAAACAGACCTGAGGATCAATGGAGCAGACTGGAGGATACAGCTACAACCACAAGCACACTCAGCCACTTAATATTTGGCAAAGGGGCCAAACAAGACGACTGGAAGAAAGATAGCCTCTTCGATAAACGGTGCTGGAAAAATTGGCTTGCCACTTGCTGAAGACTGAAAATAGACCCAAGTCTATCACTTATGCCCCAAACTCTAGTCAAAATGGATCACAGATCTCCATATTAAAACAGAAACACTAAACCTATTGGAAGAGAAAGGAGGAAAAAACCTTGAAGACATAGGAGTAGCCAGAGAGTTCATGAACAAAAATGAAACTGCAAGGGAAACACTTCAAAGAATCAATAACTGGGACCTCATCTTACTGAAAAGTTTTTGCACATCTAAAGAAATCACCAGCAGAGTAAAAAGAAAATGCACAGATTGGGAAAGAAACCTAACTGGCTGTCCCTCGGACAAAGGCCTTCTATCTAGAGCATTCAAAGAATTAAAAAACATGAACCTGTCCAAATTGAAAGACCCAATCCAGAAATGGGCATCTGAGATGAATACACACTTCTCAGATAAAGAAATACAAATGGCAAATAAATATATGAGAAAATGTTCTACATGTTTAGTCATTCGAGAAATGCAAGGAAAAACAACATCGAGATTTCTTCTCACCCGAGTAAGATTGGCCAGCATCAAAAAATCGTCCAATAACAAATGCTGGTGAGGCTGTGGAGAAATAGGAACTCCGCTGCACTGCTGGTGGGAATGCAGACTGGTGAAACCACTGGGGAGATCGGTTTGGAGATTCCTCAGCAAGCTTGGTCTAGGGGTCCCACTCAACCCGGCTATCCCCCTTCTGGGTATTTTCCCAGAAGATCTGAAAACAGCATAGCACTGTGATACATGTGCACCCATGTTTATAGCAGCACAATTTGTAATAGCTAAATCATGGAAACAACCCAAATGTCCATCCACAGAGGACTGAATTTAAAAATGTGGCATTTTTACACAATGGAATATTATTCAGCTGTAAAGAAAGACAATCTAGGGGCTTTTATAGGCAAATGGTCACAATTAGAGACCATACTCATAAGTGAGTTAAACCAGACGTGCATGTGCAAACAGCATATAGTATCATTAGTGTAGGAACCTGGAGGTGAGAATATAGATCAGGAAGTATGAAGGGAGACTGCTCAAGGGTGAAGAGCAATCTGGATCAAGGGAAGGAGAGGAGGAAGTGGGGGATAGCTGTGTAGGTAAGTATGTGTGTGCAGGATGGCTGACATGGTTGCACTATTTTCGTATGTCATTTTGATGTGGGAAACAATTGATGATTAGTTGTTTGATCAATCTTGTATGTCTATTTGTACTGTCCTGAGTATCACTTTGAAACTACCAACATGTAATACAACAACCATTGCTGATCCCCTGCTACCTTATCTGTAGTTCAGTTTTTGTACTGTTCTTGTGCTACTGTGTGTATGTTTGTTAAGTTTTTATTCTTTTATTTTTAAAATAAAAAAAAAGTTCTCCCTATTTTGTCTGCCAACAGATTTTGGGATTTTGTTTTAATATTTAGATCTTTGATCTGCTGTGAGTTTAGTTTAATGCATGGTGATAAACTTGGGTCTACATTTAGCCCTCAGCATGTTGAAAAACAGTTTTTCCAGAACTGTTCATTAAAGAGGTATCTTTCTTCCAGTGAATGTATTTGGCCCCTTTGTCAAAGACAAGGTGACTGAGCATGTTTTGAACTGTTTCTGAATCTTCTAATATGTTCCACTGATCTTCATGTCTTTTTTTGCCAGTACCATGCTATTTTTATCACAGTAGCTCTGTAATATAATTTCAAGTCAGGAATTGTGATGCGCCCGCCTTGCCTTTGTTGCCTAGAATTGCTTTTTCTACTCTAGCTCTCTTCTGATTCCAAATGAATTTTGAGAATGTTTTCTGTAGTTCTGTGAGATATGCTAATTGTATTTTGATTGCTATTGTATTAAATCTGTATAACAACTTTGGAAGTATGGCCATTTTTACTATGTTAGTACTTTCCACCCAAGAGGAAAGGCTATCTTTAGAATTTTTTCATATCCTCTTTGATCACCTTTTTCACAGTACTGTAATTTTCAATACAGAGATTTCTTTTACTGCTTTTGTTTGATTCATTCTTAAGTATTTCATTTTCTTTTTATGCTCTCTTAAAAGGTATTTTTCTCTAATTTCTCTCTCAGCAAGTTTGTTGTTTGTATGCAGGAATGCTATTGATTTTTGAGTGTTAACTCTGTATCAAGTTAATATATTTGGTTATTAAATCTAGAAGTCTTTTGGTGGAGCTTTGGTATCTTCTATGTATAATAGCATACATCTGCAAATAATGATAATTTAACTTCTTTACTCCCTATCTCTATTCCTTTTATTGTTTTCTCTGAATTCACCTTCTACTTCCTTTTGCACCACTACCCCAGAAAAGATTTTAAGCATTTACATGATCTGGTTTGGCCTCCTGGAATAATCTCCCTACCTAAAAGTCAACTGTGCTATACAATGTAATATAACCACAAGAATGACGCCTCATCACATTAGGAAGTGGTACCTAACCAGGAGGGAAGGGTGCACATTTAGAATTTTGCCTACCATAAGTAATAAAAAGATATTTGTATATGTGTGTGCAACACCATGTACATTTTACCCACTCCATATCACCATGCAAACTTCTAGACCTGGAAGTCCATAAATCAGAACATATCTAGGAGCTAGCAATCGTCTGAAATGTCTGAAGCATCTCCTCTTTTTGTAATGATTCTGGAAATATAACAGATCCTACTATTCTTATCTTTTCAGACACTAGTGTGGTTCTTGATCTTAAAGAACAAGAGTGAATACAGCTGTGATGGAATACTACTTTCAGAATAAATTCTCCTTCATAATTGTCTAGAAGAGTGGAAACCATTATTTGGTTGATTTTTTACAAAAGTGTTCAGTAATGTATATCTTTGAGTTGCTGGTAGAAAAAAAAAACTACTTGCATTTTTCTAAATACCCTTGATTTTCTCATTAAGAAATAAAATGAATGTCTGAGTATGATACCATGTGAGAGTTTAAATTATAAATTCAAAGAGAATGTAGTATGTAGGAATCAAGACAGAAAAGAAGGATAGTTTAGAGTCAGCAGTATAGCTGGGAATTAAGTTAGGTAGGAACAAAAAGATATGTACCATTATTTGGAGCACAGTAGGAACAGCAAATACATATAATCATGTTTAAATAGTACCTCAAAATTTAAGATTTATAAGGATTCTAATCTTTTCTTTTCAAAACCATCTAGGCAAGGATAAATTGTTCAGTATGACATCTATTTATATCTACACATTATATTTGAGTTACTCTTCATGTTTATGATGTATATTTATATGGACTCCTTTGAGTTTTGCTACTGTACTATAAAAAGAATGACAATGCACTGCCCTTCAAAAAATAAAGCTTTCTCCACCTAGTTCAGTGGCAAGAGCTTAAAGTGAAGAAAGACAATTCTGTTGCTAATGAGTTAAATTCTGTTCAACAGCTAGATAAGGCCTAAAAGTATGGCATGGAGATATGTTCTGACTGAGAGCAGAAGTGTCAAAGAGTTTAGAGATCTTGAAGAAGTGTAGTGTCAGAGAAGAGTAATAATAACAAATGTCCTTTTTCCTAAATTGTGTGGCCAGGAATTCAGAGTTTCCTGCACAATCCTGGAATGCTACTCAGTCAGAAGTTTGAATAAATAATGAAAACATGTCTGACCTAGAAAGGAGAGTTGAAGTATGCAAAGTTTAGGGAAAAAATGAATTTTGTTTTCTTTTTTTAAAGAGAAAAAAAATATTTAAAAAAACATTAGAAATGACACAGAATTTCAAAAAAATAAGATGACAAGAATTCAGCATTGGTTGTTATATGGTATATTGTTGTCCTCAAAGTTGTTGCTCTGATTACCAGATATAATTGGTCAAAAAATTAAGAATTCATTGTTCCTTTCAATAAACGAATAGAAGTTAATAGTACAATTATCTTAGCTATCTTGTATATGTACTCTTTCCCTTTCCTTTTTTATCTTTTCTCCTTTCCCTCATCCCAGTCATTCTTACCTTTTGAGCAGTTTCTTTCCCTTTCACAATATCTACTGTGACTTTCAAATATTATTCTTCTTACACTAGGGAGATAATGCAATGCTTACACATGTGGGTCTGATTAATTTCACTTATGAGGATTATCTCTAGTTGCATCCATGTACCTATAAAAGCCTTAGTTTTATCTTTCTTTATACTTGAGTAATATTCCTTTGCATAAAAATACAGCATCTTTTTTATCCATTCCTCAGTTAATGGCCATTTGGTTTGTTTTCAATATTTAGCTATGACAAATTGCACTGCTATAAACATAGCCACATATATATCTCTGTGGTATGATGTTTTCAGTTCTGGAAAAATATGCAAAAGGAGAATAGCTTGCTGGAATGGGACCTCTAATCCTAGTTTTTTGAGGAATCCCTACACTGATTTCCACAGTGGCTGTACCAGTCTATACTCCCAGCAACAGGGGAGAAGTGTTCCTTTTTCTCAAGAACCCCACAAACATTTTTTATTGGTTGATTTCTTATTGATAGCCTTCTTACTGGAGTGAAATGTAATCTCAGTATTGCTGTTTTCTGCATAACACTTTTCTTATTTTAAAAAAATAAAAGAATGAAATACACATTAACAAATACACATACATTTACAAAATAACACAAGAACAATATAAGCAATACTGAATTTCAGACAAGGTCCTAGGAAATTAACACTGGTTGCTGTATTACATAATGATTTCTTCAAAGGAGTTACTCAGGAAAACAAACATAGACATGTAAGATTGATCAAACAATTAATCATTAACTGTTCCTTTCAATAAAGTTATAGGAGTCAGAAGTACAGCTATGTAAGCTATCCTGCATATACGTATATATATAATTTTCCCCTTCTTTTTTTACTATTTTCCTTCATCCCAGGCGCTCTTTACTTTTGAGCAGTTTCATGTCACAATGTCTATCATACCTCCTAATTTTATTCACTCTTTAAGGACCTTAAACTAGTGAGACAGTACATTGTTTACACATGCAGGTCTGATTTATTTCACTTATGAGTATGGTCTCTAGTTGTGACCATTTACTATAGAAACGTTGAGTTTATCTTTCTTTATAGGTAAGTAATATTCCATTATATTGAAATACCACAATTGCTTATTCATTCCTCAGCGGATGGACATTTGTGTTGTTTCCATGATTTGGCTATTACAAATTGCACTGCTATAAACCTGGGTACATATGTATCACTGTGATATGATGTTTTCAGATCTTCTGGGAAAACACCCAGAGGGGAATAGCTGGATTAAATGGAACCTATAGATCTAGTTGGTGAGGAATCTCCAAACTGATTTCCACAGTGCTTTCACTAGTCTGCATTCCCACCAGCAGTGGAGAAGAGTTCCTATTTCTCCACAGTCTCACCAGCATTTGTTATTGGTTGAATTTTTAATGACAGTCATTCTTACTGGGGTGAGATGAAATATCAGTGTCGTTTTAATTTGTATTTCTCAAATGACTAATGAAGTTGAACATTTTCTCATTCATTTATTTAACATTTATATTTTTTTCTATAAGAAGTGTGTATTCATCTCAGATGCTCATTTCTGGATAGGGCTTTGGGAGGACTGATGTTTTTAAATTCTTTATATGTTCTAGATAGAAGTCCTTTGACGGAAGGACAGTCAGGTAAATTTTTTCCCAAGTAGTGAGTTTTCTTTTCATTCTGTTGGTAATTTGTTTAGCTGTGCAAAAACCTTTCATTAAGCTGAGATCCCAGTTATTGATTCTTTGAAATATTTCCCTTGTGGTTTGGTTTTTGTTTATGAACTCTCTGCCTAACCATATGTCTTCAAGATTTTTACTGACTTTCTCTTACAATAGATTTAGTGTTTCTGTTTTAATATTGATATCTGTGATCCATTTTGACTTGTGTTTGCTACATGGTGATAGACTTGGGTCTATTTTCAATCTTTGACAAGTGACAAGTCAGTTTTTCCAGCACTATTTATTAAAGAGATTATGTTTCTTTCAGTGAATTTGTTTGGCACCTTTGTCAAATATTAGGCGGCTGAGTGCATTAGTGGTTGTGCCTGTGTCTTCCGGTCTGTTCCATTGATCCTCTAGTCTGTTTTTTAGCCAGCACCATGTTGACCCTATTACAGTAGCTTTGTAGTACAACTTCAGGTCAGGGATTGTAATTCCACCAGACCTGACTTTGTTGCCCAGGATTGCTTTTGCTATTCTGGGTCTCTTCTGGTTCCAGATGCATTTAAGAAATGTTTTCCCTAGATTTGTGAGATATTTTAATGGTAGTTAGTGGGAATTGCATTGAATCTGTACAACAATTTTGGTAGTATGACCATTTTCACAATGTTGGTTCTTCCTATCCATGAGCAAGGGATACATTTCCATTTACTGAAATCCTCTTCAATCTCTTTTCAGATTACTATAGTTTTTATTGAATAGGTGTTATGGTTTATACATTGTGTCAACTTGGGGAGTCTAAAGGTTTGGCTGACTGACTCAGCAGGAAGCCAAGGTCCTTAATTTGTACACATGCTGAGCCTGTGGAAGAGGAGAGCATGAAGACTGTGTGAGAAGTACATGCCCCCTGGGTGGGGGTAGGCTGTTTACAAGGTAAGGGAAGGGAAGGAAAGAGGCTGCTTGCAGCCATTCTTGCCTTTTGCTGTGGTTGTTTTTGCTGTGCTCTGCTGCCGTGAAGTTTGCCCTCTGCCATGTGCCACTCTGGCTCTGAAGCAGCCAAGTATGGACTGAAACCTCCACAACTGTAAATTAAATAAACCTTTCCTTCCTTCATTTTGGGCATTGGGTATTTTGTCTCAGCAATGACAGAAAATTAACCAAGACAATAGGTCTTTTATTTCTTTTGTTAGATTTATTTCTAAATATTTCAATTTCTTGGATGTTACTGTGATAGGTATGGTTTCTTCAATTTTTCTCTCAGACTGTTTGTTGTTTGTGTATAAAACTGCTACTGATTTTTGAGGGTTGACTTTGTATCCAGTTACACTGCTGAATGTGTTGATTAATTCAAGGAGTTTCCTGGTGGAGTTTTTGGGGTCTTCCATGTAAAGTATCATGTCATCTACAAATAGTGATAATTTCACTTTTTCCATTCCTATCCTTATTTTTTATTTCTCTGTCTTGTCCAATTCTTCTGGCTAATGCTTCCAAAACTATGTTCAACAGGAGTGTTGACAGTGGACGTCCTTGTCTTGTTCCTGATTTTAAAGTAAAAGCTTTCAGTTTTTGTCCATTTAGTGTGATGTTGGCTATTGGTTTGCCATAGATGGCTTTCATCAGATTGAGGTAAAGATCATCTATTCTTATTTTTTGCAGGGTTTTTATTATGAACACATGTTGAACATTGTCAAAAGCTTTTTCTGTATCTATGGAGATGATCACATAGTTTTTCTCTTTGGCTCTGTTGATATGGTGTATAACATTTACTGATTTGCATTTATTGAACCAACCCTGCTTTCCTAGAATGAATCTAACTTGGTTGTGGTTTATGATTTTCTTGATGATTTACAGAATTCTATTCACTAGTATTTTATTGAATATCTTTGCATCTATGTTAATTAGGGAGATTGGTCTTTTGTTCTCTTTCTTGATTGGGTCTTTCTCTGGTTATGGTATCAGTATAATACTTGCCTCCAGAAATGTGTTACAGACAATTGCTTCCT
>PVLD010036847.1:0-10672 GCA_004027595.1 Dinomys branickii
AAAAACGAACTGATCAAAAGGGCCATCATCTGTGTAACCTGAGTAACAAAGATGAAGGTAACATTATGTAGGACAACATCCAGAGCTAATTCCCTTCTATGTTCTCTATAATTCTGTATTTCCTCAGTCGTTTTTGTACTAGCAGAAATGAAGATAACTTTATATTATACAGCATCCAGTGCAAATTCCCTACTATCTTCTCTATAATTTGGTAAATGTTTTTGTGTTAACTAATGTGAAGATAACTATGTAATACAACATCCAGTTCTAATTCCCTACTATATTCTGTATAACATTGTATTTTCTGTATTGTTTATGGCTTTTCTGGTTCATATGTCTCCATTCTTTTGTCTTTAAAATAAAATTAGAAAAATAAATAAAGGAAATGCAACCTCTGAAGCAGACCTTACCTTGCCTGGGGAGTATGCTACAGTTAATCACTACAGCAGTATTTTCTTCCTGGAGCGCTACACAGGCCCTGCAGGGCAAGCAATGATGCCTGATGATCCAATTTTAACAATGCAAGTAGCTGGACATCAGTGCCATAAGTGGTGTCCTAAAAGAGCTATAATCAAAGGCATATGATATGGCACTCTAAATGCATATTTTAAAGGTTTATTTGAAACGTAATTTCTCCTTCAAAAATATTGGTATGAATTTTCAGAGAGCAAATAATGAAATATATATTCTATGTCTTTCTTTAGTTTCAAATTCAGGCTCTAATATTTTAAAGTTGTTTTTATTAGGTGACTTCAAATTGAAGACTGTTACAATTTCCTAGTGAGTTGGGTTCTTTTATCATTATGAAATATCCTTTTTATCTTTAGTAACATTTCATTTTGAAATTTACTTTGATATTAATCTAGTACATTAATTTTCTTATGCTTAGCATTTATTTTCAAACTATATATTTATATTAGTCTTATTAAACAGGTTCTATAATAACTGCACTTTGTCTTTCTGTCTAATCTGAAAATTTCTGCCTTTTCATATTTAAAAATTATTTTATTAATAAAAATTTTTAAAAATAAGTATTTTACTATTTTAGCTTTTTATACTGCCATAATTGTACATACTTATGATTTGTGCCTTTTAACTGTAATTTTCAGCTTATTTATGCTAAATTTTTATTGGAACTGTTCAGTTTAATCTTCCATCTCAACTTTTGATTTTTATTGATCCCGTCTGCATTGTGTTCTCTACTTTTTCTTTCTTAAATTACTTCAGATGAGCCACAGTTCTTAATTTCACATTTTCTCTCTTCCATTAACATCTTATCTAGGGTTATTTTGGCATGGCATTGACTCAGAGTCCAAGGTGCTGTGAGCCCCCTTATGTCAGGTTTTGATGTGGACACCAGTGAACTAACAAGGCAAGCCTGCTTATTGCTGCACATGCACTGTGCGGTCAGGGACAGGGACAATCATCACAGATACCATTTGGAAGAGGAAGAATAGAACAGAGACGTGCAATCACTGGCCCTTGGGGCCTTTGGGCTCTCGCTGGGTTGGTGTTGATGGCCTTTCTCCAGGGCTGGGGCAGTCCTTGATTAGGTCCTGAGTCTGGCCCCTTGGAAGTATCTCCCCAGTCTCTTTTTCCCCTTGGCCTCTTGCTGTCCTTTCTGGGACTTTCTTCCCATTACTCTTCTTGGCTCTGTGTAGGAGGGTGGTACAGAAGTTACTTTCTTTGTGGGGTGAGCACAGTTCCCACACTGCTTCTTGCCTATGGAAGGCTGGGTGCCTAAGGGTTACTTTATGTTTCAAATGATTATGGAGTATTTTAGCGCAGAGTGGTGGTGGTTCTGTGAGAATTACAGCTCTCAGAAATGTGATCCTCTCTTCCCACTTGACTTCAGTCAGCCCCACGCACCAGACTCACCCACCACTCCTTCAGAGATGTGTCCTCTCTCCAGACTTCACCCCAGGAGCATGATGACCTTGAACTACCGGGAGTTGCAAGGATTCAGGTGCCCCCAACTCCCCAACTCCTCTCACAGGTTAGCAGGAGGCATCAAGGCCATGGCTTTGAGCCATGTATTCTCATTCATAGCATGTTCGGGTGGTTTACCTTCATTGGCTGGAGGTGAGAATCATTGATACATTCAACTATGCAAGACTCAAACTCTCTGGATTCCTATTTGTACCCTGGGCATCCTTTCTGGGTTGTTCCTTCTTCACAATACCTTGTCATATGTAGACAATAGCAGTGAAAGCATGTTCAGGCATTCTGTTGGCCCAGCTCTGCCCAGAGCTGCAGCTCATTAACTGCCTTATAAGTTATCATAGGTGACAGTTTCTGTTGGGGACCACAAATTCACCAATAGCTAATTTTGCATACTTTTCCAAGGGATAAACAGAGCTTTGGGATTATCAGTGTCACCCTTTTGAGATTTCCCATGATCTCTTTAGAGGTGGGCCATCCTCTCCCACCCACTAAGACTAATACTAAAACCACTAAGATTAAAAGTCACTCCAGGGCAAGATCCTTTACAGTATAAGATCTCCTCTGCCCTCTTGAGTCATCCAGTAATCCCCTCATCAAATCCCCTCCTTGATCAATAAATGCTGAGGTTCTGGCTGCCTCATGGCCCTTTATTTCTTGTGAACAACTGGTCATCCTGGATCCTTGCTAGGCTGCCATTTGTCTCTTGCTCCTTCTTTGTCCCTTGCCATGCACTGTAACAGGAGATTGGAGGCTCACTGCAGGGGTTCTGAATAAATTTCACCAAGGGTCATCTTCCAGCCTGCAATGGACATCCTTGCATAGGCAGCCACTTGGCCTCAATGCTGGCTATGATTTGAGATTTGTCACAGTGGTCTCTATGGCATGGTCTCCTGGGCAACAAGATAGCCATGCTGCCTCAAAATCGTATCACCTCACAGTATCTCCCATCCTTGCTACATTCCCTCTCGGGTGGGCCCTTCATTTATACTGCAAGATGATGGAACAGTTTCTTTTAACCTTTTGCCAGCTCTTGCGGTAGAAGGGAGAGTGAGCAAGAGGAATCACAGGCACTTTCTCACAGTCTGCTTAGGAGCTCCCCGTGTCCCTTTTCCATCTCACAGCAAGTCACAGGGCCAGTCTGACACCGAGCTGGGGAGCTGCAGCCAACAGCACTGCCTCTCAAGACTTCCTGTGTGTTCTTGGATACAGTATTCCTTGTGATTGTCTACATGGACAATCACACCATCTGGAAATAGAAACATTTATTTTTACCAGAGACTATCTCAGAGAAGCACTCAAAGCTTTAGGCAGAAGAAAAACAAATGTATTCTGTAGCAATGAACTCTTCCTTTAAATTCAGTTGGAAAATGGTGAGTTGAATGCATAGCCAATAAGGAATGTTTTTATTCTACATTTTGTAAAACTTCTAGGAAACCTCTAATGAAGCAGAGGCAAAGTTATGAAGGTGACTGTGAAGAACAATGTGGTGTCTGGGGGCCACAGTGGCCCGCAGTGCAGAGGGCTGCAGCTTCCCAGTGCCTCAGCAGCCAAGGCAGGGGATCGGCTCCTGCCTGCTCTGCCGGGCCCAGCTCTCCGGCTCTCCAGCTCGGGCACACATCTGTCAACATGCAGCTTCACATATGATTTCCACCGTTTCTTCCAAACCTCCTCTTTCTGTACGGCCATGGGGTTTTCAAGGGAATTGTTACCCTTCGAAAACATTACTAACTACTTTAGAATATTTGCCTTTCCACTTTTTTGGTTCCAGACAATAAGGCATTTACAGGGAACAAACATTTTGAAGTGTATTTGATCTTCTGCTTTTTTTATCATGTGCTATTCTAGTCCTCTGTTTGGAACATAAAAACCATTTCCACAGCAACTAATTATAGTATAAGTCACAAATGTTGGATTACTATTGCTGGTAGGGAATTAGAAGTAAAGCTTCTTACTTTTGAAGTTTTTCCAAAAACTAATACAACCTAATAAAATGTAGGAAAGACATTATACAGTATCCAATGTAGACATGAAGCTTTCATATCAGCTTTTACGGCTGCCCAGCTTGGCATGAATCTGAAGGGAATTATTTTCTGTCTCATACATTAAACCTTTGTTAAAAAAATCAGCTGAGCACATTGGTGTGATTTCTGGCTTCTCTTTTCTGTTCCAGTGATCCATGTGTCTGTCCTTCTGCCAACATCACAGTCTCTTGGTTGCTATATTAAATCTTAGTACAAGGTACTGATTCCTACCAGTTTATTATTCATCAAGATTGTTTTAGCTCTTCTAGAGTCTGTGCCTTTTCATCCATATTTTAGAATAAGCATCTCTATTATATAAACACCCCTGTCTCAGTTTTAATATGGAAAGCATTATGAACCTTTGAATCAAGTTAGGGGAAACTGACACGTTTGTACATTGAGTCTTCCATATATGAATATAGTACGTCTCTTGATTTATTAAGATGTCTGACTCCTTTCATCATAATGAAATTTATGATGAAATTTTAGGCATAAAATCCTGCACATATTTTGTTAACTGGACATTTAAGTACATATAACTCCTCAACTCATAACTGCATTATATCCTGGTGAACTCACTGTAAATGGAAAATATTATATATATATATAAAAAGAAATAAACGGTATGTGGATTAAAGAGGAAGAACCATCCTACAGTCCACAGTACCTATTCTACAGTGTGCTATGCTGCAGAGCTAGGGTGCTGAGTAGCTAGTGTGTGCTAAGCATAGCAGGTTGGATGTATAAGTGCAGAATGCCTGACCTACTGAGTATTTAGGCACTTATACAGCTCATCTGCTGAACATCCTTGCTTAGCAACACAGTACACTGTGAATGTCTGTTCTTCCCCTGGTGACCAAAGGGCTGAGCAGGAGCTGTGCTCCCTGCTGCTGACCACCTGGAGAGGACTGTATCACATACCAGTAGCCTGGGAAGAGTTTAAAACTCAAACTTTGAAGTGCAGGTTCTACTGTAAGCACATGGGTTTTACACCATGCTAAAGTTAAAAAAAATTAATTTGAACCTTTGCAAATCAGAGACCATCATATTTCATCCTCCTTGGTGTGATTAAAAATGGTATCGTGTTTTAAATCTCACTTTCTGCATGCGCATTGTCATAGAGGTGGGGTCAGTTTTTGTGTGTTGATCTTGGGTCTTGATGGATTCATTTATTCATTTTAGAATTTTAAAAATTCCATATATTCTTTGTATAATTCTTTGGGGATTTTCTACATAGACAATTGTCTCATGTGTAAATACAGCTTTATTTCTTCCTTTCCAATTTATATGCAATTTATTTATTTTCCTTATCTTTTGGAGTGGATGCAACTTTAATACTCATTGTTAAAAGTTATTCCTGGTCCCAGGAGAAAAGCATTCTGCTCATCACCATTAATTACCCAGTTGGCTTCTATTTTTTTTTTTTTTTAACACATATGTTCTTCATCAAATTGAGGTTTTTCCCAACTATTTCTAACTTGGTGAGAATTATTTTTGTAATGAATTGGTGTTGAACTTGTCTAACGTTCTGTCTGCATCAATTAATATAATGCTATTTTTTGTTCTTCAGCTTAATATGATGGAGTACACTGATCGATTTGCTTACATGTGGTGTATAACTTTTTTACATATTGTTGGATTTGGTTTACTAATACTCGGTGGAAGATTTTGCACTTAAATTTATGAGTGACATTGGTTTGTAGTTTGTTTTACTTTTTGACTCTGTCTGATTTTACCATTAGGGTTCATGCTGAATAAACTCTTAGAATGAATTGGTAAGTGACCCTTTTTTAGTTTTTGGAAAAGGCTGTATAAAACTGATGTCAATTTTTGTTTAGATGTTTAGTAAAATTCTCCAGTGACACCATCTGGGCCTGGCGTTTCTTTTCAGGAGCTTTCAAGTTGTTAATTGAATTTCTTTAATAGTTACAGGAATATTCAAATTAATTCATGTTAGGTAGGTTTTGGTAGTTTGTGGTTGCCAAGACACTGGATTCTTGAAAGTGAAGTTGCTCCTAGTGTTCCCTTATTGTCTTTGAAACAGGAACTGTGGGACGGTGGGAGGAGGACACGGAGGACAGGCAGAGGGAGAGGTGTCTGGGAACCTTGCTTATGAGAAGGCTTCTTCCGAGACTGAGAGAAGGTGGACAACTGTGGAACAATCAGCAGTGCTGGAGCAACTGATGAGACTGAGTACTGTGGACACCCGGGCCCCTCTTGAGTTGGATGACTTGTTTCTTGGGACTCAACTGCCCCACTTCATGACTTCCTCCATCATCTGGGCTATGAGATGAGCAGGTGGTAGTGGGGAACAGGCAGGAGTAGAGACCAGCAAGGAGAGGAGGCCAAGGAGCACTGAGGGGCTTTGGGGGCTGAACAGAGGCACAGAGGGTCCAAAAGTGTCTCTACTACCCACCTCTCCATCCCCCAGACCCAGACTGAGCAGCTGAAAGGTGCTGTGATGACACAGCTGGGCCTGTGGAGCTCAGTGTGGTGAAGGTGAGGGACAGATAACATCACCGCACACTACAGTATATGATAAGGGGGGGCAGGGAGGTATCAGAGAGGGCTGGGCGGCTGAGCATGTGCATGAAGCCAGCGAGGACCACACGTGCCTCTGAGCGTGTTCAGGGGTGGGAGCTAGAGTCTGACAACGGACTCTGGGCATGGCAGAGGCCATTGGTGTTAGAGGACAGCGTTGCAGAGGGTCGGTGCAGGGCTGAAGAGGAGAGTGGAAGACGGGGACAGAGGGGAGGTGGCCCCTGGGGATGGCAGGTGGCAGCACTCTAGGTCGGTGAGTGAGAGCTGGACGGCTCCTTGCAGCACCGCGTTCCACAGCACCACCTCACTGTGAGCATCTAGCACCCCGTCTCCTGACATGTGAACACCCATCATTCTTTGTCTCTGCCACTTCCCTGCTGCCATCATCAAACACAATTTCCACAACTATCCACTCTTCAGTCCAGCTTGGGGTATAATAAAGTTTTCACTCCCTGTTTGTTTATACAAAATAGTTTCTGAATTTTATTATTCAAATGAGTCTTGTGGTGGTGGCTCTTTGGTGAACACAAGAAATCTGAGCTCTGCTGTATCCACGGACAAATCCTCTGTGAGCCCCAAGCTTGGTGGGCACAGCAGGGCCCAGAGTAGGGCTGCAGTGGATGATGGGACCGGACAGCAGCAGCAGCAGCACTGCAAAAATGGGCAGCAACAAGGCCAGAGAGCAGCCAGCACCTGTCCTGATGTGGGGGTGCAGCCTGGCTCTCCTGGTGCACATGCACCTGCAGGAAGGCAGTGACAGCACAGACCCGAGTACATAAAAAGCAAGCTGTTATGCTTTTGCATAAGCATAACAGCTTGCTTTTTACAGTTATGCAACTGTTTGTCTGTTTATTTTACCAGGAATCGAACTCAGGACCTTGCACTTGCCAGGCAGGTACTTATACTGCTGAGCTATATAAAAAGCTATATGTAAAAGCTATATGTATAAAGCTTGGGCTCCTTGCCTACACAGGGCAAGAGACAGTTTTCCTTGAAGTGCCACCTCCAGGGGTTCCCCAGGGTGAGCAGGTGAATGGAGAGGAGGTGGGAAGGAGAGGGGCTGCAGAGAGCAGCTAAGGGAGAGGCCCAGTGGGGGTGGTGGGTGGCACTGCACTGTCCAGGGAGGCTAGTGACCTTCCAACAGCTGACCGCCTGCCCTCTTCTTTCTCACAGCAAATCCTGACTGTGTGGGCAGTGGCTACCTGGCCCAGGTGAGCACATGATGGCCCAAGGATGCCAGGGTCACCAGGCCCTCCTTTTCAGAGAGTAGGCGTGTCAGCTTCCTGAAGTGGAGGGGCACAACTGCTCTGGAAAGTGGGTACAAAACATGGCATAGAGGACTCTGGGGAGCAGAGCCCTGCACCTGTCCCCTCCACGTGCCTAAAGCTACCAACAAGGCCCTCTACCAGCACGAGTGGAGCCACAGTGATGAGAAAAGAAATTCAGCCCTCCTGTGGCAGAACCGAGTCCCAGGCCACCTGCCTCCCAGGCTGCCGGGACAGGGCTGCCAGCCCAGCCCAGCACTGACTGGACGGGGCATTCACCCTCCCTTGTGGGGCCAGTGGCTCATGAGTCCTGGGCCCCTCTTTCGGTGCGACTTGCACTTATTTTTCCAGCATTCTCACCCTGTCCCTTGTCAGTGATGAAATGCCATCAGTCCTCTTGAAATTAGGGAACTCCTGGAAGCCAGCTCTCTGCCCTTCTTTTCAAAATAATTAACTACTAGAGAAAAACTTAAATTCTTTCTTCTGAAAATAGCCTTGGAATAACTTCAGACTTGTAACATGATGTTAGCATTCCTGCAGATTTGACAATATTGTGGCTTATTATCTTACCACTGTGAAGTCAGGGTAGAAAATACATCATCTCTTTCAGATTCCTGGAATAACTTCAGAAGTTCCGGATCCCCAGATAAATGTGCAAGAATGCGCAATTCAATCTGTGAAAAGTCTGCCAGATAGCTCTGTGTTAATGCCAAACTTACCAGTGCCCCACTGTTGCTCTGCTCCAGCCCACCCTCAGGCGCCCTCCCCTCCCTTGTGCCAGCCTCCTCCAGCCTCAGGGCACAGTCACTGGACAGTTCCAAAGATCTCCTTTGCCTCCTTCAAGACTAACAGCACTGCCAGGGAGGGTAGTGTGCACCAACTTGTGTGCTCACTCACTCTACGTGTCACCCCTGTGGGAATCTGAGTCACCAGGCTCTGTGCGTGCAGTGCGCTGTGGAACAAAAGACATAGCTCCCTTTCCCCAGGGGGTGTAAGCTCTAAAAGAGGGGGACACAAAACTGGAATAAGTTATTTGGTAAGGCCAGTGAGGGAGCAAGGGGAGGAACAGCAAAGAGGACCAAGGAGGACAGGGAAAGACCAAATGGGCCAGGCAGGGGTGTCTGGGATCTAAACACGGCAAAGCAAGGGGACCTTCAAGCCAAAGACCTATTATGTGTTGTACATAAGAAAACTTTGTTGCATACAAACATTTGCCTTAGGATTTGTTTGTCTGTTTGTTTTACTGGGAATCGAACTCAGGACCTTGCACTTGCCAGGCAGGTACTTATACTGCCGAGCTATATCCCCAGCCTTAGGATTTATTTTATTTGGAAGAATGAGTTCTATAAGTACCTTTGAGTTATTCTACTTGTTAAGTATTTGAGTTGCGTGGAAATGTGTAAAAGTGAGCCACAGGGACTGGAGGCATCGTTCCTCGTGGCTTGTACATACCTGCTGCCAGGAAGGTGTGGCCTTTGGAAGAGACCAACAGGGCTCTCGGGGAGATTGTGAAAGTCTTATCTTCTTTACCTGGAGGTCATTTCAAGAGTATGCACTAAGTGTGGTCAGGAGCTGGTTCATAGCTGTTCCTCAATACAGAGCTATTTTCAAAATCAAGAGTCTAGACTTTTCAAAAATGATTTCTATGAATGTAACTTTAAAATAACATCTTTAAAATCTAATGAAACTTTTGTGCCTGTACAACTTTCAGTTCTGTCTATAATTCTTGATGAAGAAAGGAAAACGCAAATATTAACACCTGAGTCCTCCAGTGAACACCTTGCTGACTAGCTCGATCAGGGGGATGCGATTTTCCCATGGCAACATTGTGAAGGGGCAGAGGGGACAGCGGCTTGGGGCTGCCTCTCTGGGCTGTTTGAGGGTGCCCATGTGTGTTTAGAAAAGGCCCTCACGGTTCCTTGGGGTGCTGCTATACTCTCCTGCCCAGCCCCAGAGGGCAGGGGCAGCACTACCCAGGCACAGGCAGTTATGGGGAGTGGGTAATATGGCACTGCTTTGTAATATTTGAACTTTCCTCTTTTAGAAATGTGACTATCAGGATTACAAAAGGGATAGCTCAAAAGAAAGAAGAATGTTGGTGTCCTTTTAAATATTTCCAGCAATTTTCAGACTTTAATAAAGCCAGTGCTATTGTATGGCTGTGTTTTCTTTATTGGGAAGTTGGTGGGGGAGAGAAGGTAGGAGGGGATCTACTTCCCTGGTATAATTATTGTCTATTTTAACTTTAAACTGCTGAAAGGGACGTACCATATCGCTTCAGCTGTTTTTATTTTTTCAATGTATATTTAAATCCTAGTTATGCGAATAAAGAAAATAACTTCAGGAAAGAGAAGCAGTTGCATAGAAAAGTAATTACAAACACTTCCAGGTTTTAAAACGTTACATGAGATATTAGCAAAGTAGAAAGAAATGTGTTACCTTTAAAGTTTTGATGTGTAGTAATTTCAATTGGTTGCTTGGAGATACCTTGGATATTCTGTTAATAATAAGAAGAGACTAGCTTTAGTTGAAGTATCTACTCTTAAATTAATCTGTACCACATCAGGTATCAAAATGCATAATATTATATTAAACATGAACAAAATAAGTAAGGTCAATGAATCATGCATATGCATATTAACATTTTTTTTAAATTTTATTTTAAAGACAAAAGAATGGAGACGTATGAACCAGAAAAGCCGTAAACAATACAGAAAATACAAAGTTATACAGAATATAGTAGGGAATTAGCACTGGATGTTGTATTACATAGTTATCTTCACATTAGTTAACACAAAAACATTAAAGGAAATACCAAATTATAGAGAAGATAGTAGGGAATTTGCACTGGATGCTGTATAATATAAAGTTATCTTCACTTCTGTTAATACAAAAACGATT
>PVLD010036848.1:0-10671 GCA_004027595.1 Dinomys branickii
TTCCCACGTCTCGCCCCGGCAGCCTGGTCTGCCCTACCACATCTCCCCCGGCATCTCAGAGAAATACGCCCAGTTTAAACTTCCCAGCCGAGGTTCCGGCATTCACGCTCACCAAGTCTGTCTCGAGCTGGTGGTGTTTATTAAGGAGGTTCGCTCCCTTGCTGCTCACCCGGTCGCCATCTTCCCCGGATCTCTTCCATTCCCCCAATTTTTGTACCACAATCAAACTTTAAGACATGACAATGGGACACTAGGACGTGACGGAACCACATGCTCCTCTCACTATAACACCTTTGACATGATAATGCATTATTGTTACCTCACCTGTCTTATGGAAACATCCTGACAGTGCATAATGAGATCACAGTTCTCCATTTGGAACTTACTGTTGGCTCTTATGACATCACAATTTCCCACTCATCAACGCAGTTGCCTATCTTGACATTCCAGAAATCCGTGACACACCGACATGGCCAGTTTATACTGTCAAGGTGCCCCACGGGGACCTCATAATGCTCTCTTTTGACACGAGAAACACATGTTGATGCCTCACAGTGGCCACAAGGTGGGCATTTGTAGCTGGGATGATGCTTGTAATATTTCTGTGTAACACTGAACACATTAGTCAGTCAATAGTGCGCTCATGAATGACGTATGTACCTATCAGGAACACATTGTCACTCCGGTGTGTCTTCACAGGTTTATGGCTGGTTCAGTGTCCAATAGCTTTTCCACTTGCTCTGTAACCAAGAGAATCGCCTTCGTTAAAATGCAGGGAAATGATTTATTTGCGAACAGGGAGCCAGGTTCTTAACTTGCATTAAATGCTTTTAAAGAACAACAACAACAAACAAAGAACTGGTTGAACTTTTCACTGGGTATTTTCCTTTTCTTTTATACAGTTTAATGTAAACATATGACTCAACCTGAAAGAAAATAGTTTGTTTTGTTACACTTGAAGTTTTAAAATTATTTTACCTGTGTGGAACCAACCTGAACGTAAGAAAATCCATCCAAATGAAGAGCGTTGAGCTACATCTAAATATTCCATATGAAGTGAAAACAATCGCACTTCGTCGGGGACTAGGTACATTTTAAAGATTGGGTGTGACATCTCTTCTTTGGGGTAGTGGAGACACAGAGGGCAATGGAAAATAAGAGTTGATTTGTGAGTTTAGATGCAAAGATAGCAGCGGCCAATTCAAACATATGTGCCCGTGTGAAGTATTTCTGAATTTCCCAAGAGTAGAAATGACCCTGCCTTGTAGCATCTCTTTACTCAAGATGCCCTTGTGTTTTTGATCTGTGACAGCTTGGGCAGGGGGGAAGGATCTAGCCTGGTTTGGTGTATGCAACTCTTATTCAGATACACATCACATTAGTAGCTCTCAAACATACCTACAAAATTTTATGGAGTGGACTCTTTCCCTGGAATTTGAGTTACCTGGAGAAGATGGTAGCAGTTAATTAGGAGGAGCCCTTGCTCTGTCATTAGCCAGCTGAAAGGCTCTGGGAGAGTCTCTGAGCTGATGAGGCCACAGCTCAGTAAGACCTATTATAGAGACTAGGTGTGAGGAGTCCCTTGATGTCCTTGCCAAGGGGTAGTTGCCCACCCAGTGTGGCTGGGAACTGAGCCACCCTACATTCCTGGTACCTGCAGCAAATTATGGCTCATCACTACCTGCAGGAACTATGGGTCCAACTTTCTGGGATGATGGAAATGTGGCTATGGGAGGGTATCTAGGTCTAGTGTGAGTGAAGAATTGAATACATTAATTACAATACAATTAGGAGAACTTCTGGAACTTCAGTCTGCTGGCTACTGTACTAAACCTCATGATCTACAGAAGATTAGGAAAGCTTTTAGCCAATAGTCTCCAGAGGTCTGAAATATTCTTGTTGTCTTGTGAACTGCTAATTCTAACTTTCATTCTTAGAAAATATGTGCAATAGGACTGACATCATTGCTGTAGGTTTGACATCGATAAAAGCTAGACTAGACACCAACTGAGACAAATGACATCACAGACATGCTTTTTAATACATGCTTTGTCTGCAGAAAATCATGATATATCAGCAAGCAGTGTCCTCGGTGAAAGGGTAAATAAATAGTTGGAGTAGGTAGTTAGACTGAGGAAGAAAAACATGTTTAGCGTTCAAAATATTGAGGCTGCTTCATTCTGTAGCCAGAGGAGCAAGAGGTGGTGGATGGCAAGGGAGGGGACAGCAGATTGATAAGCAACATTTGTTCTTTCAACCCCTCACGCCTGCGGCGCTCTGAAACCTGCATTCTCAGTGCTGGGCCATTTACAGGGGTCTTTGGAGGGATAGCTTCGGTTCATGTGAGGAGGACCTTTTCCGGCTTCATATTTGCGTTTGTACTACTCTCAGAAGTTCTAATACCATGCTCCCTTGCAATGACTTCTCCTTTTCCCTTATGTACAAATCCTTTGTGATGTGCATCACATTTGCTTGTTACTAACTTTCCTTGCACGTCTTCATTGGTGTGCTCATGTTTGTTTCTGAGCCGCTTGGTGGCGCTGTAACACTGTTACATTGGTCACGGCCTCTGCTAGCGTGGCACCCATGGCTGCTCTGTAGTAGGAGTTTGAGATGAGGTGAAATCACTCATGGCCTGCTGTACCCCAAACCTGTAGCTATAACGTTCCTCATAATTGTACTGTTTGGATCAAGTCTATTTCTACAGTGGAAAGGAAGGCGCTATTGAAGGTGTGCACGAATGGAAAAGGACACAGGTCTCCCCTCTCCTGGTCGCAGATCAGTAACAGCCTGATCGGAAGTGCATGGGTCTTCCTCCCCTTGGGAGGAGTGGAGCAGCTCAGGCTTTCCTGTGGGTGGCCCCAAGGGATCGGCCCCTAGCGCAGTGGCCAACTCCCCACCTGTGCAGTTCCGGGCAGGAGGACCAGAGAGGAGCCCATGGGGGGTAGGGTGTCTCCTGCTGGTATCCAAACAAACTCTGCAGAGGAGGGAGGGAGCCTGCAGGCACAGGACAGCCTCTCCCTCCTGAGCAGGAACTCTGCACTGGACACCAGGAGGGCAGCAGAGGAGGACTGCAAACAGCAGCCCAGGTACATAGTCCCAGGAAGCCAAGTTTCCCTGCATCCCCTGCCCCAGGACCCATGAGCCTCTTCTCCTGCTTCCTGAAAGCAGCTCCTCTCGAAGTGATATGACTCACTCTCACTGACTTCCAGGTCTCCACCCAAGGGCCCCTTCTCAGAAAAGCTTTATCCCTCACGCCAGCTCTGTGGTATTTATCCGCTTACTGACTTATTATATATATAAATGCAATTGCCATACTTGTTTCCACTATTTTTAGGAGGGCGGCGGCAGCTGCAGATAGGACCAAGCAGGGAAGGGGGTCTCCTCACCACTTTGAACCACTCCCATTCCCACCAAGTTCAATGTCTCGTCTTGGCCATGGTTCTCCCAGGATGACCTCAAGAACACAGTGGTTCCTTCTACACAGAGATCATGGTAAAGGCTCTTTCTGGTTGCTTGTTTGACCCTATTTTAGATTTTGAATTTTATTAAAGCAGTTGGGTGGCTGACGTGATAAAGGTGGAAAAACACAAAAGTGTGGGGCATTATAAGTCTTGAGGCCCCACTCTCTGGGAATCTCTTTCAGGACCTGCCGCCCCCCCTTCAATCCCCTCCTTCCCCATTCATTCCGTGCCAATTCATCTCTCTCCACTTGCCCCACTTGCTCTGCCCAGAATGCCCTACACAATCGCCCTTCCCACTGTCTCCTTACCTCCACTCAGCCCCAATCCCTCATTGGTTAACACCCATGTGACGGACTTCCAGGCCTTCACTCACTTGTTCCTCCTCCAAACCGATGGAAAATTTCCCCTCCCCTACTCTCCCCAAACTACATTCAGCACCGCTCCACAGTCCACGCCAATCTCCAGGGATATATCTCTGTGGCATAAATGCCTGCCTGGCAACCACAAGGCCCTGAGTTTGATTCCACTCCAAAAATATAACAAAAAGAAAAGAAATTCTATATTCCACTCCCTGCCAATCACTGCCTTCCTTCTCACAGCCAACCAATCAAATTTCTGCTCCTCCCACCGACACCGCCCAACAACACTCAGAGGGGTCTGTCATATTCCTCGCAGACATCGTGGAATTTTAGCCAAAGCCTGGCTTTCTTTTTGCCCCTAAACTAATAGATTTTGTTGCACATGTATTGCCGGCCCTAACTGTATTAAACTACTCTTCTACCCCCATTGGCTGCCGGCCTCTCAGTGAGTTCCTTCCTGCTCTCATCCCAATAGATTTTATTCCCCTCCCACGGACTCCCCATCCATGTTAGGCCCCGCCCATCCAGCACCTGACTTCCGTCCAATGACTGACGTCCTTCCGGTTGAGAACCAATGGACTTTCTTCCCTGCCCACTGCTTCTAGAACCTTTACTCTGTCCCTCCCTCAACCTCCTCCTGACTCGCTTCGGAGTCCTTCCGCCACCCGCTTCGACTTCTTCCCTTCCCGCTGACTCCGAAACCGACTCTCTGTGACCCCGGCATCTTTACGCCTTCGTCAACCTCCCTCCCTTGCTCTAGCATCACCATGTTGAACGTTCCTTCCACCAGCCGTCAGGCCAGCCTCAGCAGCAGTGCTGGCGACTCCAGCACGCCCCAACAGCAAGTAAGTCAGTGCGTGGTGAGAGAGGCCACCCTGGGCCGGGACCAAGACCAGGACGGCTCTGGGAGGGGGTCTTCGCACACCTTGCTACCCCGAGAGCAGAAGGAGCAGACGAGGAGTTGCTCTGTGGTGCACTATCTGCAGCATCGCTCAATTGGCGCCCCAGGCCGCCTCAGTCTCCAGGGCACAGAGAGCCAGATGCGGAGCAGTGTGGCATCCAGGCTGCCAGAGCTGTTGGCTGAACGCCGGCTGGATCTCGGGCATGTTGACAAGGTGCTCACATCACAGTGGCTGAGTGAAAGCCAAGTAGTGTGTGGCAGCAAGTGCAACACGCTCTTTGTGCTAGATGTGAATACGGGCCGCGTCGTGTCCATCCCCCTAATACAGGACAGGAGGAACAGATGGGACCATGCACAACTGGCCCGTGGCATCCGTGCCATCGAGCTGAATCCCTCCAAGACGCTGCTGGCCACTGGGGGTGAAAACTCCAGCAGCCTAGCGGTCTACAAGCTGCCCACCCTAAGCCCTGTGTGCCTGGGTGACCACCATGGCCACAGGGGCATTATCACCTCCATTGCATGGATCAGTGACACTGTGGCCGTGAGTGGTGCTTGGGATGGGACCATGGCAGTATGGGAAGTGGATCCTGACATGTGGACTAGCAACAGTGCTGGGCACAGTGAGCAAAGGCTTTCAGGGTGTGTTCACATCTGTCCAAGGCAGGTAGAGGTCTTCCCTGCAGTCACTCCTGACTCTGGGCTCATGAATGTGCGCACGATGGCTTTCAATAGCAAGGGGCAGGAGCTGGGAGCAGTGTCCCTGGATGGCTACTTCCACCTCTGGAAGGCTCAGAGCAGCCTTACCTGGCTGCACTCTTATAGGCTGCCCAGTGATAACGAAAACACTTGTCTCACCTACTCTGATGAACTTTCCCTGTATGTGGTGGGCTTCAAGACACATCTCTCTTTATTGGATCTGCGCCAAGCCAGCCCCAGAATCAGGATCTGGCCAAAGTGTAACGTGCACTATGGCATTGATGTGCACTCTGTGAGTGTCCACCAGCATATCATCACCTTGGGCACAGGCCGTAACAGCCTCTTCTTCTTTGACATCCGTGAAAGGATGTTCCTGAAGGAGCGGTCTTTAGTCAACCCAGAATCTGTTCTTGAGCCCACAGGTAGGAGGCTCAAACTCACCTGTGGCAAAGGCTGGGTCAACCAAGATGACCTCTCCGCTAATAATTTGGATGGCATAGAGCAGCTCCCTTATGCGATCTACACCCACTGCTACAACTGGCCTGAGATGAAGCTCTTCGTAGGAGGAGGGCCTCTCCGTCCACAGCTGCGTGGGAACTATGCAGGCCTCTGGAGCTAAGCACAGCTGCCTCCTGCTCGAGGTACACACATTTCTTTGGAAGGCCAGTCTAACTTTTCTTCTGCAGGTTGCATTTCTGATTTTTCATTCTGTCTTTTGTCTTCCAGGTAGAACACACTCAGCTTTACCAGTGGGCTGCTGAGAGATGGAGATCATTGCTCAGTCAAAAGTTGAGTTTAAATCTTGATTCTCCTTCCTACCTTACACTGTCTGTATGAGTTTCCATAGAAATAATTTACGCTTATGTGTATTTCTTTTTCTTTTTGAGACAGGGTCTCACTATGCAGTTCAGGCTGGCCTTAAAGTCACTTTTCAGCCCAGGGTGGTCCCGAACTTGCAACGATCCTCCTGTCTCGGCCTCCCAAGGGCTGGTAGTACAGATGTACACCACCATGCCTGGCTCAGAATTGCTTTTAGCTATCGTTTCATTAATAGGGTGTCACAACCAATACATGTTCTTCATTTTGTGCGTTTTCTAACAGGGTTTGGGCATCTACTCTGGAGAGTTAACTGTAGTTTTATACCATATTTGCAATCCAAAAATGATCTTGAATTCTAAATTACTGACTGTTAAAAACATTTCATTTGCTCACTGTGATAGTACTACATAGTTTGTATGGTTGTACTGTATACTTTGTATGTTCCTGGTAGTAAAATGTTTTTTTTTTTTTTCTGTTCTTGTTTTCTGCGTTTCTGTGGTAAAGTTCATTGGCTTGGGAAAGGAATAACTATAGAATCTTGGGTTAGTATTAGAATTCCAGTTGGTCTGAATGTTGTTTAAGAACAAAAAGGTTGTGCTGTGTGGAATGTTCTCCATTTACAAAATCAGTCTTTCTCTCTTGCAACCCTGATCTCAGGTGTAAGTAACCCACCCTTAAGTACATAAAAACCTATGTATTCTTGAAACATTTTGTGCCCTCACTAGCATGTGAGGAAGCATTTGTGGATTGAGAAACTTACCCAGAATTTAATGCTCTCATTGAAAGCGGGGATTTTACATGTGAACATATGGCACGGGGGGAGGAGTGCTAAGTGATCATGTCTATGGACCGGATATACTGTCCTTGAGAAGCTTCCCATTACCTGTTACATTTGAGCATATTGAAAGCTCCCAGTTGTGTTGAGGGGTAAACTTGTAAGAGAAAAAAACAGTACAGAAGCAAAATGAGCCCATTTGGAACATTCTGAAAAAACTGCCAAATGTCTGATTTTCACATTAAGACCTGGTAAATTTCATGGACTCTGTACCTCGAGTACAATAAACATGTTGTTAGAAATAATGTTATATTTCTCTCAGTAGTAATACATAATTGTCAAGAGCACAGGACATACTTTGCAGAAGAGCTGGGTATTAAAAATAAGCCAGTCAGAGTGAAGAAACAACGCTTTGGGGTTCATGGAACTGCAAACCCTGCAGCTGCATCTGAACCCATTGTTTCTCTCCGTGTGAGAACACTAGGAAGGAGGAAGGAGACCAGCCAGTGCTGAGCTGGCAGAGTCCTGCTGAGCTGAGCTTGGTAATGTGTCAGCTGCGCTTTTCCTACACATTCTGTGACCCTGCTTACTACCTGTGTGTCCACACGCTCCCTGCTGTTCCGGAGCAAACCCTCGTCACATCCGTAGGGAACGAGCCTTGGGAGATGAGTGACAGGTGCTGTGCATAGAGATTCCCCTAGCAGGTGTCTGTACTGCTCGCACAGCAGTAAAGGAGACCTGTGTGCATGTGTGCATCTCCCGCTCCGTTGTCAGTATCCGGAAAGCAGAGTGTTTAACCGCCACCCCATCCTCTGACTTCTACGGTAATCCCTGCAGGCATGAAGACAACCACCTGGCTATGTTGTGAAGGGAGGATTTTGGCTATGGAAGCCTGAAGCTTAACGTATTGTGTAAATAAACATTTCCTCTTAGTTAATGCAGAAGCCTGTTGTGTGGTTTCTGTTTGTTAGAAAAAGATGCTCTGATTCATTGCCAGATCCATCACCATGCTTTATGCATTCCTAAATTTACTCACATGCCTATATTTCATTGGAAATTAGTGTTTAAGCTTACAAACCTTCAGCTTTGGAGATTTCTTTAGAATATTTTTCAGCAATTATTCAGAAGGACCTTGCTTTAGAGTGTTTTAACTTAAAGTATATATTTGCTGAAATAATTTCTAAAGGGTTATTCAGTGTATTTGCTGTCTGCCTTCATGGTATGAGGGGAATTGTAGGATATTTTTGAAATTGCTGTGGGACACAGGGGAAATGTTTGCACAGCGAAGAACACTTGCTATGTGGGCTGGATTTTTAAGATTAAGTGGAGGGCTGGCCTGGGATGGGAGCCCATGCCTGTAATCCCAGCAGTGGGGAAGCTGAGGCAGGAGGATTGCTGCGAGTTTGAGGCCAGCCTGAATGGCACAGGGAATCCCTGCCTCAAAAACACACAAAAAACGGGGAGGGAATAAATGCAGGACACATCTGTGGTATAATTTACTCTTGAGCTTGGTCATTCCACTTTCACTGACTGGCCCTCAGCTCCCTCCTGTTTTCAGGTTGACTCTTTGGTGCCTAGGCCTAGGGCATTTTTCTTTAATAAGGAGCCTACCTGGAGGCTATTTACATTTTCTAGCTGGCAGGGTATTTTGAATTCACCAAGCCCCTGATTTAAGACCAAGTGCAGTTGCAGGAGAATTGTGGCAAGTCAGATTCCTTTATAAGCAGATAACATACATGTCATGGCATAGCACACTTGTGTGTGTTCCCAGCTCCCATATTCCTCAGCGAGGGACTTACTGCGTTTTCCTGATGTGCACAAGGCAAGATTCCTTTTGTGTCTCGCTTTGTCCACTCAACATACTCTCCACTACCCAGAACCAAACCAATCCAAAGGAGAAGAAAACAAAATTCTGTTAAGGTAACAAGCTTCCTGGTCCCCAGAGCCACTGCCACTCAATTCCCGGGCTGAGGCTAGGGGCTGTTCCTGTTGTGGAGGAATCCCAAATGGAAGGTAAGGGCTTCGTCTCTGAGATCCCTGTCCATAAACTGCCTCACCAGCGGCTGCCTCCTGGCTTTAGCTGCCTTGACATGGCCGGAGCCTGAGTGAGTCTTTTAGCCCCCAGCAGGCAGTGCCTGACCCTTCTGCCATTGCAGCAGCAGTGCCCTGCACCATAGCAAGGGAAAACCCAAAAGAATCCCAGAGCCTCACGGTGCAGAGGGCTGGCAGTTGCACTTGGGTGATGAAGAAGAGGAAAGGCAGGGCATGATGGTGCAAGTCCTTAACCCGGATCTAGGGGAGGGCGCGAGCTCCTCCATGTTCTCCCCAAATTTCACCTGCTTCTCTGGGCAGGGACCCCAGCTCCCGGCCAGACTTCCTGTGCTGGGTGCCAGCCTGGGATGCTTGCTGGATGCCTGGATGCCAGCGTCACCTGTTTCCTCCCTGCTTCGATCCCTGCCAGCAACAGAACAGCAGAAGGGAGTGGGCAGGGCAGCAGGCCCTAGGAGGGAGGGTGCAGAGCACTGCTGCGCTGCAGGGTGGGCAGCACCCTCCCCACAGCGCCCTGTCCAGCTGCCTCAGGCAGTGGCAGAGCTGCCTGGCCCTGCCCCCCCCAGTGCTGCACACCTGTCTCCAGGGGCTCAGGCTGCTTCCTGCCCAGCCCCAGCCTTTCCAGAGCTCACTGCTCTCCTCTGCCTGCAGGGGGCCTCCCTGTCCCTGGGGCCTTGTTCTGCTCCTGGACCCTGCTGCTCTCCTGCTGGCCTTGGTTTCCCTGAGCTCCTCCTTACAGGTGGGCTGCCCCTGTGGCCCTAGGTCTGGGGGCCTGGGTGCATTCTCAAATTGTCTACAGGCCAGTGTCCTCCTCTAGGTGTTCCTGGCCACCTCACAGCTCCTGGAAACAAGAGCTCTAAAAGCTCCAGGGGCACTTGGACGACTGGCATGAGAATGCTAGGTCCCTCCAGCAGGAGACCCAGGCTTTGGCTAGAGTGCTGGCCCAGCTGGGGCAGACCCAGTTGCTAGTGCTGGATGGTCTGTGGCCTGGAAATTTGCAGGAGCTACAGCTGCTGGGCCAGCAGTGAGACCTTGTGCCGGTGAAGCAGGACAGGCTGTCCGAGGACTCACCTAGCTCTGATAGCACAGGGGCAGCGCTGGGGCTGGGCTGGGCCCTGGAGGCAGCCACTGCAGCTTTCCCTGGTCCCCCGGAGCCCAAGGTACAGCTCCCCAGGCCTATGCAGTGGGCTGTAGGGGGTGGGAAGTGGGCATCCTTGCTTGGGCTCTGCAGGTCCTCCCAGTCCTCGGCTCTGAGTGTCTCAAGAGCTGAGGGAGAGCTTCTCTATTGCTCCCCTGGTACTGTGGGAACTCTTCTGAGGTTCCAGCCCAGGAGAGAGAGGGAAGGAAAGTGGGAAGAGGGGGGAAAGAGGGGAGAGGGAGAGAGACAGACAGGGAGACAGAGAGACAGAGAGACAGACACAGAGAGGCTGGAGATTCCATCAGGCAGCCTGAAGCTCTCCCCTCAGAATCCTAGCAGCAGCAAGGGGGCCCAGGGGGTGCAGAGGGGACCAGCACAGGGCTGGGACTCAGCATCTTGGAGGAGGAGAGGGCTAGGCAGAGGAGCCTCAGCACAGCCTCCTGTTGCTGCGCAAGGTGAGTTGGGCCCCA
>PVLD010036849.1:0-10668 GCA_004027595.1 Dinomys branickii
TATAAATTAGTATACATTTCTTTCATACAAAACATATTCTTCTAGTAAGTGCATATGAACACTTACAAAAATTGGATATGGGCTGTCAAGAAAGTAGCTGTAAAGAAATCCAAAGTATTGAAATTATGTATACCATATCTTCCAATGACAGTAATATTATATGGAATAATCAGTAATAAAAATATAACTACAAAGTTCCTAAATATCTGGAAATCAAGAAAATGAGTAATAAATACTATCTGGGTAGTATCAAAGAAAATTATTATGAAAGATGTCTGATACTTGTAATCAAACAAGGGTATCATTGAAAGACACTCTTAGAAAGAAACTTACAATGTTACATGTTTTTATTAGAAAGAAAAAAAATTTAGATCATTCATATATACACTACAGGAAGTTTAAACAAAGACAATGAAGATCCCAAAAAATCATAAAGAAGGAAATAATAAAAACAGCAGAAGAAAATAATTAAAAAGAGGTAGTAAGGCAGTGGTTGCTTTTTTTTTTTGGACAAGAATAAGAAAATCAACAAACCACTGATAAGACAGACCAAAAAAGTAAAAATAAATAAAAGATTGAACCAATAGCATGAATAAAAGAGGGGTTATCACTCAGGACTATACATCTACAAAAAAAAGGAAACATTTTGATAATTTAAATAAAATGAATACATTTCTTCAAAAAATTACTAAAGTTGAATGAAAGAACTGAAATTTTGAATAATTCTTTGCAAATGAAATTGAACATACACTTTTTATTTTAAAGAGAAAAGTAAAAATGGTGCAGAATTTCAAAACAAGATGATAGGAAATTAACAATGGTTATTGTGTTGCATAGTGTTATTTTCAAAGTAGTTTCTCAGATTACCATTTGCAATTAGGCATGGAAATTACCATTAGCATGTAGGCATGCAAATTTGATCAACTAATATAAGCGCTAACTGTTCCTTTCAATGAACTAATAGATATGAGTAGTTTAATTATCTTAGCTATCAATTATCTTAGCTGTGTGTGGGTGTATGTATATATATATATATATTAGAGAGAGAGAGAGAGAGAGAGACAGAGAGAGAGAGAGAGAGAGAGATACATTTTCCCTTCCTTCTTTTCTCCTTTCCCCCATCCCAGGTGTTCTTTCCTTTTGAGCAGTTTCACCATATCTATTGCACCTTTTGGATCATGTTTACTCTTTCAGTTTCTTAATAAACATATGAAAATTTTCAGCATCATTTGTCACTTAAGAAATATAAATTAAAACAACACTGAGATTGCATCTCACCCCAGAAAGAATGGCTATCATCAAGAATTCATCCCATAAAAGATGCTGGTGAGACTGTGGGGAAAAATGAACCCTTCTCCACTGTTGGTGGGAGTGTTGACTGGTACAACCACTGTGGAAATCAATGTGAAGATTCCTCAAAAAACTAGGATTAGAGGTTCCATTCGACCCAGCCATTCCATTTCTGGGTATTTTTCCAGAAAAATTAAACATTATACTACAGTGATAGATGTGTACCCATGTCTACAGCAGCACAGTTTGTAATAGCTAAATCTTGAAAATGACTCAAATATCCATCAACCAAGGAATGGGTAAATCCACACTCTTACACTCTTAAGTCTTTCCAGTGAAAAATTCTAATCTAAATGGTTTCACTTGCAAATTTTTCCAAATAATTATGTATGTAAACTCTCATAGAAAAGAGAAAATAGGGAGTTTTACAGTTTATTTGGTGAGCATATTATGGTTTAAATCTAAAATATCCTTCCCAAGTCTCCTGTATGTACAGGAAGGGCTTTAGGAAGGTGTCGAGATTATGAGGGTCCCATGCTCACCAGTGCATTAGTCAGTTCGTGCCTAAATGTGATGCTATGAGGTGGAGCCTGGGAGGTGCACCCATAGGGTGTGACCTGAAAGAATGCACTCTGTCTCTGGATATCCCCTTTTCTCTGTTTCCTGGCTGCCATAGAATTGTTGTCCTCCGACTAGCCCTTCCACCATGCCATTTCCTCCTTGGAACTAGCAGATCTTGGACTAAATCCACTAGAAATTTAGCTAAATATAACTTTTTCCTTTAAATTGCATTTGTCAGGTATTTTGCCCCAGTAATCGGCCAGTGACTAATTCTGAAAATTGGTACCAGAAAAGTAGGGTTATTGCTCTGACTGGAGTTGACATATAGCTTAGAAGCCTTTGTAACCAGTTTACTGGAGAAATTTGGAAAGGTTACTTGTTGGCTAGATGTTGGGAGCAGCTGAGCTAGTGATTGGTCCCATGTGTGAAGCTGAGAGCACGTGAGGAATGTCTTGAGGCCATGAAGCACCGCGGTGAACAAGTGTTCCGCCCGGAGAATACCAGGGTGTAAGAGGCCAGCTAGCCATTAGGCAAAGGAGTTTCACCTGACATCAACTTGCTAAATGTATAAATAAATGCACTGCAGTGGTTGAACAGTTCCTTTTCCTCCTACCCAGAGAGAGGGCTCACCTGACTTCAGTTTTCTTTATATGGTTTCTGTCCTTATTTCTCTATCCTCTCACCATCCTCCTTCCCACCCCAGGACACTTTAAGATCTGTGCTAGATGTGGGAGCCAGAGAAGGCTTACAGTGCTGTAAGAAGAGCTTGATGAGTGGGAGTACAGAGGACCAGAATGCTGACAGGGAATGCAGACAGGAAAGGCCATCGGGCTGCACCTGGAAAACAAGATAGCTAAGAAACGGGACTAGAGACCATGCCTATTTGATTTTTACAAGAATCTAAGTTTTGTTCATGTCCTAAGATTTTGTGTGAGACTAAATGTAAAAATGATGGACTAATCCAGTACAGAAAATTTTAAGCCAGTCAAATGTTTGGACTACAACATAATCAATTCTGGCTTCTTTAAGTGAGATTTACAATGAAAATTGGGAGCAAAAAGAAGACTCCAATAATCTGAAAGAGTTGCAGATCCACCATAAAAGAGATAAATATAAATTTGGGGCTAAAAAAAACACAGTTGCCAAAAAGATTACTATTGAAAGGAAGCCAAGTGCTTTACATTAGGAAAACAGGAAAGATGCATTTCAGGCATCTCAGGAAATGGCCAGATCCCATCCATTACAAGCTTAGGGATAT
Source organism: Dinomys branickii (assembly GCA_004027595.1). Taxonomy (NCBI): domain Eukaryota; kingdom Metazoa; phylum Chordata; class Mammalia; order Rodentia; family Dinomyidae; genus Dinomys; species Dinomys branickii. The sequence goes on from PVLD010036849.1 coordinate 3,110, forward strand.
AAAAAGTAGTCTCTTTTGAAAGACTTTGCATTGAGAAGAGACCCCTGGGGCTCCCTGCTCATTCAAGATGACCTAGGAAAGTGTTTACCAACTTCATCTATCCAAGAACTTACAGGTCACTGAAGGCATTGTCCAAGGAGGACAGACTATTGCTTAAGCTGGTGGCAGAATATGCCACTACCCACATGGAACCAGTTTTTTGTAAAATGCAAGAGTTGTGAGGTCAGAGAGGCTTCTACCTAGATTTCAAAGGAAGGCCTGGAAGTCTGGGCAGCATGCCTCTGAAAGGGCAGTCCATGAAGCCATGAGCATGATGACAAATGTACAGTGGAGACACTAGAATGTTGGAGATGTTGGAACACGGAATGTCTGCTAAGGAAAATCACAGGCAATGGATGGAGCTAGCCCAAGAGAGAGGCTTTGGGGGATACAAGTAATAAAGTCATACAGCATGGATTCTCCATCTCTTTGGAGTTCCATCCTATCACAACCTGCTAAAAATGTTGAACATGGACCTTCAGGATTTAGTGTTTGTCTTACTGGACTTCAATTTTGCTTTGTTTTGATTCTTTTGTATTCTACTGTTTCCCCCTGTAGGAGTAGGAATGTTCATTTTGTGTCATTGTGTGTTGGAAGTACTTAATTGTCTTTTTGATTCTTACAAGTGCTTACAGGTAAAAATTTGCCTTAAGAAGAGACTTTGAACTCAGACTTGTCAGGAATGTTGAAACAGTTCTGATATGGTGACTCTGAGGATGAAATACATTTTTCATAGTGAGACAGGAGTGTTTAGTGGCCAGGAACATAATGTAAAACATAAAATGTCCAACAAAGTCTCATATTTAGAGGTGGGGCTTTTGTAAAGTGACTAGATCCTGGGGATCTATACTTATTATTGCATTAACCCATTGATGAATTCATAGCTAAATATGCTGTTTGTAGGTATATTAGTGGGGGTGTGATCTCACAGAGTTTCTCTCTCTCTCTCTCTCTCTCTCTCTCTCTCTCTCTCTCTCTCTCTCTCTTTCTCTCTCACTCTCTGCTTTCTGGCACTCATGGAATGAGCATCTGTCCTCTGCCAGACCCTTCCACCCCTCTGTTTCTGCCTTGTAACCAGCCAACTTTAGACTAAATCCACTGATAACTGTGAGCCAAATAAACCTCTTCTCCTGTAAGTTGTTTTGGGTATTTTTTCCTAGAAAGAAGAAAGTGACCAATGCAGAACATAACCTCAGTTCTAAAATGAAAAAAAAAAAAAAAAACTGATTATGACCTTAAAAGAAAGTGTTCCTCATGCAAAAAACACTAAAGTATAAGGAAATTGATATATCCAGTGACATCAAAAAGAAAATACATAATGTACAAGCTTTATAGGAGGAAAGCAAGGTCCTGAGTTTGATTCCCAGTACCCCCAAAAAAAGAGAGAAAGAAAGAATAGTTGGAAAACAATTGAAAATTCAGTCACTCTATTTCACCACCCTAACAAAATTAAGAAAAAAACTCACACAGTAATCTTACTACATAGCAAAAATTAAAAGACCCAGAACAAATTATGATAAAACCTCCTAGAAAACTACTAAAGCAGTATTTTGTTAATCTGAAATGATACATTTAAAAAAAACCTGTGGTCATCACAATTTCCTTTGTTATAAGAAACAAAACAAGAATCTTCTACCATCCCATGTAGTTATCCTTTTCATAGAGCCAGGAGATGCAAAAAGTCTAGTTAGAAAAGTAACAAAGATTGAAACTACCATTATCTGTGGGAAATATGAGTTAATATATACAAAACATAAACTATTATAACTAAATGCATTTTCATAGTTTTAAAATCAATTATTAATCATATTTCTATGTACTAATAATGAAATAATGAGAAAAATTGTTAAATTATATTACTCTCTAAAATTTTAAAAAAGAAATACTTAGCCATAAATCTAACAAGTTATGTACATGAAAACTCTAACAACAATTACAAAAAATATATTACTAGAATCTAATAAGAAGATCTAAATAAGTGGATATGCCATGGTCAGGGATTGGAAGATTTGATGCTATAAATATTAAAGAAAAGGGGAGGGGAGGCAGAGGAAGAAGTAAAGATAAATAAGACATGATATGTACATGTACCAATTCCCCAAGATTAATATAATGATTACATACAAAGATATGCCGATAATTTAAAGAAGTAAAAATAGATGTCAATTGTTCCTAAAGTTAATCTATAGGTACAATGTAATTTCAATAAAAATTCCAGAAAGTTATTTTATTAAAATTAGTAACTTGATAAGTTCGTCCTGAAATATACACGTAAAGATGTAATAGGCTATCATTAATAAAACTCTCTAAATTAACCACGCTTGCAGAATTTTACTACTAAAAATGTCTTATTATAATTTGTACAGTTCTCAAGGGAGTAAGGTAATAGCAAAAGGTAATCAGACAGACCAATGAAATAAAAGGACAGAATTGAATAAAAAGTCCAGAAATGGACTTTGCCAAAAACAAAACAAAGCAAAACAAAAAACATTTGATTCATAAGAAAGACGAATAGAGTGAAGAAAGGATTATCTTTTCAATAAATTATTTTGAATCATTTGGATACTTATAATGAAGAAAAGTTAATCTTGACCCCTACAAAATGGCATACACAAAATTGAACTCCACATAAAATGTACTTACAAATATTAGTGATTTTAATCACAAGGTCTTCAGGAAGTAATACAGGAAAATATGTCCATGACCATGAAGTTGTAAAAGGCTTCTTAAATTGCACACAAAGTTTAAGCTGCACATAACAAAATACTGATAGTTTAGACTATATTTAAACCAGTAACTTGTCTTCATCAAAAGGTGTTACCAGGATGAAAATGCATGACACAGATTGGGAGAGGATGTTTGCAATATACACATATATCAAGAACACATATCTAAAATATGTAAAGGAAAACTACAAATCAATCAAGAAAGAGGATGACTCAGTAGAAAACAAATAAGCAAAAGACTTGAAATATCAGTTCCTAAAACAATGTCTCCAATAAAAAATATACAAAAAAAGTCCTATTTCATTAATGATCAGAGAAGTTCAGAAAAGATTTCATGGTTACAGAAATGAGTACAATTAATATAAAAAATTGGGATTGCCAAATGTAAGGAACAATGGGAACTTTCATCATTAAATTCTCATGAGAGTGCTAATTGGCCCAAGCACTTTGTAAAATTTGCCCATGACTAGTAAAGCCACTTATCTTCTGCAGTTCCACACCCAGCACAACTACATGTATAAAAATGCAAAAGGGAAAAGGCCCACCGGCACCAGAATCTGAGCTGCAGGGAGTTTCCCACTTGGTCCGGTTGTGCGACTGGGACCTTGCTCCAGGGACAAAGGCCCACCAGGGCCGGAATCAGAGCGGTGGGGTGTTTCTGCCTGATCCCAGCTGTGCGACTGGGACCTCACTCCAGGGACAAAGGCCCACTGACGCCAACATCAAAGCAGCACTGTGTTTCATGGTCCGTGCCAGCTGGGTGACTCAGACCTTTCTCCAGCAATGGAGGCTCACCTGCAAGGACACATGAACGGCAACACCCTTCTCCTCTGAACCAGAGACAAAGGCGGACTTGCACAGACACCTGGGTGGCGCCGCGTTTCCTACCTGTGCCCCAACTGTGCAACTGGGACCTTCACCCAGAGACAAAGGTGGACTCACCCAGACACCTGAGCAGCGTGGCATTTCCTGCCTGAGCCCCAAATATGCGACTGAGACCTTTAACCAGAGACAAAGGTGGACTCGCTCAGACACCTGGGCAGCAGGCATTTCACTGCCTGCCTCCCAGCTCTGCAACTAGGACCTTTCTCCAGCGACCTGCGACACCACATGAGCAGTGCAACACTTCTCCTCTGGTAAGCTCCACACCTTAGACTTAGGAAGCAAATCCAACTGGGAGGGCCTAACCCTGCTGGTGGTTGAGACCTGCAGAGTGGAATCAGCTTCAGGCTCTGGGGTCCTCAGGGTCGGGAGGAGAGCCCTACTACCCCCTGACCAACTACCTGAGGAACCCAAAACAGAAGCCACTGCCTAACCACCATAAGCTTCAAGGCTGAGACCCACACTCTTCCCGTCCACACACTGGACACTCGAGTAACGAAGCCCAGCACTCTCCCACTATAGCGGCTATGCTCTGAGCCAGGCACCCCAGCATTTGCCTGGGGTGACTGGGCCCAGTGGTCCACAGCCTGCTACCACCCTGGGTTTAGTTTAACATCCAGGTAAACTAGGGTCCCTAGAGTCCTTAATGAGCTGCGTGGGTAGTCAGTAGCTCAGCACCAGTCATCTGACATTCAAAATGACAAAACAAAGGGGCAAAATGCAGTCTCAGAACACAACTCCACCCAGAACAAGTACAGGACACAATGACATAGGAGAACTAGGAAACCACATACCTGAAATTTCTGAAATGATCATATCTGAAGTAAAGAAACAACTCCATCAAGCCACAGAAGAGATTAAATCTGAAATAATCTCTCAGGCAAAAAATGAAATGAAAATAATAATGGAAGAAATGCTTTGCACATACAGAGAAGAAACAGATAAGAGACTAGAAGATCAAAGGCAACAAATGGAAATGTTAAATGAGCAATTCAGGAATGAATTAGAACACATGAAACAGTCTCAAAAAGATCTCCAGGAAATAAAAACTGCCATTGAAAGCTTGAAAAACCGCTTGAATGAATCTGAAGTCAGAATTTCAGATCTGGAAGATAGCCTGACAGCTAAAGACTGCAAAAGGAAGGATCTCTTAAAGTCAACAAGGAACCAGGAGAAAACAATCCAACAGCTGCAAGATGAAGCAAAGAGAAATAATGTGCGAGTAATAGGAATCAGTGAAACAGCAGGAGGCAACACAAATGACATAAAAAGAATATCTGGAGAGATAATAGCAGAACATTTCCCAAGAATGGTAAAAGAAACTGATGTGCAGGTAAGTGAAGCATATAGAACTCCAATGAGCCACAACCCAAATAAAACCACCCCCAGGCATATAATAGTCAACATCTCAGATATGCAGCAAAATAACACAACATTAAAAGCTTCTAGAGAAAAGAAACAAATCACCTATAAAGGAAAGCCCATCAGAATCACAGCAGACTTCTCAACAGAAACCATGAAATCAAGAAGAGCTTGGAGCGAGATATTACAGATTCTCAGACTAAAGAGCTTCCAACCCAGACTGATGTATCCTGCAAAACTATCCTTCAAATTCAATGGAGAAATACAATATTTCCATGACAAAGACCAACTGACGAAATTCATGAGTGCCAAACCAACATTACAAAAAGTACTGAAAGATATTCTAGACAGAGAAAAAAGTGACTACAATCCCAAGAACAACAATAGAAAGGAACCCTTAAGCACAACAAGAAATTAAAGAGCATAAGTAGGAAAGCAACATCAAGTAAACAGCATGACAAGAATAAGCCAGTGTATAACAGTTATGATCATCAATGTAAATGGCCTCAATTCACCAGTCAAAAGAAACAGACTGGCAGAGTGGATTAAGAGACAGAATCCCACAATATGCTCTATACAGGAAACACACTTTACGCAAAAGGAAATCCATAGACTGAAAGTCAAAGGTTGGAAAACAATCCTCCATGCAACAGGTTCCCAGAAAAAAGCAGGGGTAGCTGTTATGTTTGCAGACAACATAAACTTCAAACTGATAACAATCAAAAGAGACAAAGAAGGCCACTATACACTAGTTAGGGGAAAACTGCAAGAGGAAGAGATAACAATCCTAAACATGTATGAACCAAATACTGGAGAACCAAACTATGTAAGGCAAACCTTAATGGACGTAAAAAACCAATAAACAATAACACTATTGTAATAGGGGACCTACATACCCCTTTGATGCAAAGAGACAGGTCAACTGGAATAAAACTCAGCAAAGATATAACAGACCTGAACCAAATGTGGGAACAAATGGACTTAGTAGATGTTTACAGAGTGTTCCACACCACAACACCAGAATACACATTTTTCTCAGCTGCACATGGGACTTTCTCTAAAATAGACCACATTCTAGCCCATAGAGCATACCTACCTAAATGCAAAAGGACTGAAATTATCCCATGCATATTATCTGACCAAAGTGCAATGAAATTGGAAATTAATGACAAAGTGAATTCCAAAACCTTTATAAATACTTGGAAATTAGACAACAACCTCCTAACCAATGGGTCACAGAGGAAATTAGTGAAGAGATTGGAAAATACCTACAAACAAATGAAAATACAAATACAACTTATAGGAATATGTGGGATGCAAAGAAAGCAGTCCTCAAAGGGAAATTTATAGCAATGAAGTCACACATAAAGAAAACAGAAAGAGAACAAATAAATAGCCTAATGCTGCACCTCAAACTTTTAGAAAAAGAACAAGTGAAGCCCAAAGCCCAAAGAAGCGAGATTATAAAGCTTAGGGCAGAAATTAATGCAATTGAGATGAAGAAAACTCTACAAAAAATAAGTGAATCAAAGAGTTGGTTTTTTGAAAGAGTAAATAAAATTGATAAACCTCTAGCCAATCTTATTAAAAAAAGAAAGGAGAGAAGCCAAATTCATGCAATAAGGAATGAAAAGGATGAAATCACTACAGATCCTACAAAAATTCAAAAGATCATTAATACCTACTTTGAGAATCTTTACTCCAATAGAGTAGAAAACCCAGAAGAAATCGACAGATTCCTAGAAATGTACAAATTAGCAAAGTTGAATCAGGAAGATATAAAAACCCTGAACAACCCAATATCAATTAATGAGATTCAAAATGTCATTAAAAACTTACTGACAAAGAAAAGCCCAGGCCCTGATGGATTCACAACAGAATTTTATAAAACGTTCAGTGAAAATTTAATGCCAACGCTCTTCAAACTCTTCAATGCAATTGAAAAGGAAACAATTCTCCCTAACTCATTTCTGGAGGCAAGTATCATACTAATATGAAAGCCAGAGAAGGACCCAACCAAGAAAGAGAACTACAGGCCAATCTCCCTAATGAACATAGATGAAAACATACTCAATAAAATACTAGCAAATAGAATGCAATGAATCATAAGGAAAATCATACACCATGACCAGTTTGGATTTATTCCAGGAATGCAGGGATGGTTCAATATTTGCAAATCAATTAACGTAATACACCATATGAATAGAGCCAAAGACAAAAACCACATGATTATCTCAATAGATGCAGAAAAAGCTTTCAATAAAGTCCAACATGCATTCATCTTAAAAACCCTAGAAAAAATAGGAATAGATGTCCTCTACCTCAATTTAATCAAAGCCATCTAGGACAAGCCAAGAGCCAACATCATACTAAATGGACATAAACTGAAAACCTTCACTTTAAAGTCAGGAACAAGACAAGGATGTCCATTGTCACCACTCCTATTCAACATAGTTCTGGAAGCACTAGCCAGAGCAATCAGACAAGAGAGAGAAATAAAAGGAATAAGGATAGGAAAGGAAGAAGTCAAACTATCACTATTTGCAGACG
>PVLD010036850.1:0-10669 GCA_004027595.1 Dinomys branickii
CATGCGAAATTGGTCAAACAATTAATCATCTCAACAACAGAAAAAAAAAAAAAAGAAAAGAAACCGGAAAGCATTAACAAAGAGGCACAAAGTAGTACAATAACAGTAAGATCAGAATTGAATTATAGACAAAGCATCAGAAAACCAACAATAGTTGCTGCTTTGCATATTGATATCTTCAAAGTGTATGCTCAGGATAACACATACAGACATACAAGATTGATTGAATAACCCGTCATCAACTATTCCTTAGCATTAAGTGATATAATACAATAGTAGAACCATGTTAGCCCTCCTGCACATATGTATATACATATATACATACATATATTTTTGCCTCTTTGTTTTCTCCTTTCCCTCGTCCCATCTGTTCTTTGCTTTTGAATAGATTTCCTTCATGTCTCTTAGTTTATATTCCCACCCTCAGGTTCTTACACTAGTGATACAATACGTTGTCTGCTCATGTACCTCTGATTTATTTCACTTATGTGTAACTTTTGAAATACAGTTATCATTCTCTAAACTGAAAGAAACAATGGAGGCAATATCTTAAGATGATATTTAGATACAAATTGATCCATGTACAGTTTAACACTGTGTTTCTTCTTAATAGAGTATAATCTATAACATTTACAATCATTAGTGTACAGATTTCTAAGGCATATGATGAATAAACAGAAATGTTACATGAGATTTTGCTTACTAGTCATCAGAATTTTGTACTTCCCATGGCAAAGATCTTCTTATACATTTTTACTGTCTTATTTCTCTTTTAGTCATCTGAGTCCAATTTTATAAAACTACTCACCATTCTACTAACAAACACAAAATCTTTCTACCCCTTCATATTTGTTCTTTCATAATTCTGGTGAATTTTAACTTTGAGACTTCCTGACAGCTACTTTGATCATGAATGAGTTTTTTTCCTCAAAAAGTTAATGGTTCTCCCATAGGTTCCTTAGCACATCAAAAAAAATGCAATATCAGTTAAGACAAAGAAGTATAATAATCTCTTACATATCCACTATTTATACCACAAAATATCTATATTTTGGCATCTGTTTTTTATATTGTTAAGGATAATGTTAAAGGGTTGTTTTCAGCAAGGTCATAGAGTTTCTAATATTCATCTCGTAGAAGAACAATTTTTCAATTTGAGAAACAATCTATGTGCAAAAATACTGTTGCAAAAGCTAAGGAATCCAGGTGAAATATTGCAACACCTGAGCACTGCACAAGAGGGTACAAATTTGTATTGAACAAAGGAAGAACAGTTTCACATAATCTCTAACACCTCTCACCCAAACCTCCCTACCACAGTATAGCAGTGAGAGATATACCCTCTACATGCAGGAGCAGAGAAAAGAGAGTACCTGCCTTAAACACAGACACAAACATTACACCCTTTGCATCTAGCCTTTAGACACAATTCCCAAGTGCTACATCAACCCCTCAGTCCAGTGTCAAGGTCAGCCACTGTGGATTCAGGCACTAGGACAACCATCATGGACTCAAACGAGTAAGCATTAAGGTGGTGTTTTGGTTTGTGTCTAAATGACCACCCCTCAGAGTCTCATGTGGTCATAGGATTTTCTCAGAGGTAGATGAATCTAGAGTGTGTCATTGATTCATAGTGTAATGCTGGGATTAAGGATGGGTGATTGACAGATCAGTCCCTGATTGGATTGGCACTGCCCTAATCTTAGTAGACTGGATAATATATAAGAGACAGAGAGAACCTTGTCTTGAGTTTGCTTGTTGATTTTGCTGCTTTTTCCTGCTATGAACTGTTGCCCCTCTGACAGGTGCCACTTTGCTTTGGAGCCACCCAATTTTATAAACAGTGAGTTGAATAGATCTCTCTCTCTCTCTTAACTTTGGGGATTGGGTATTTTGTCTCAGCAATGAGAAAAATAGCTCAGACAGACAGCTTCTAGAGATTCAGATTGGAGGGCACCCAAACTAGCATGCTTATTTCTTCAAATGCCTTTATTTATATATTTAAAACTGATATGATTCCTCTAGAGAACAGATGTAGTACCCTATCAATCTGTAAATTCCATGAGTAGCTAAAAAGAAAGGGATAGACGGTTCATATAAGAAATGAAAATAAACTTTTCAACTCTGGAGAAAGTAAATATACAGATTTATAAAATTCAAAGAACCTCAGATAAGTTGAACCAAAAGTGATCTTTATGCAGATATGTTGCAGTCAAATTGGCAAAAGAGAGTTTTCAAAGCAGCTAGAGGACAGGTACTCATTACATACAAAGGAATCTCAATCAGCTTATCAGTGAATTTCTCAGTAAAATACTCTATAAACAAGAAGATCACAGATTGATATAAATTCTGAAAGAAAAAGGAAAAAAATCTCATCAAAGTACTGTACATGGAAAAGCTACTTTTCAAAAATAAAGAAGATGGAAAGTTTCTCAAAACAGAAAAAGTTGCAGGAATTCTTTATCACCAGGCCAGCCACACTGTCAATATTAAAGTGAGTTCTTTAAGTTGAAACAAAAGAACATTAATTAACAATGTGAAAATATGAAACTCACTATAAAGATAAGAATTTAGTCCAATTCAGAACAGTGGTGCAAAAGTCATATAAAATCACTTCTAACTCTAGTATAAAAGCTGAAACAGAAGAGGATCAAGAGGTGAAGGAGGAAAGCATAAGGAAAGGGGGGTGAAAAAGAACTAAGGTGTGTTATGTCCATGTACCAACTCCTTAGGAGGAATGTAGTCATTACGTACTGCACACCTGTACTAATAAAAATGGGAAAATGGAAAAAAGCTGAAACAAAAGTATTAAAATAAGTATAGATAAAATAATTAAATTTTATATAAAACATACAAGAGATGTTTATTGTGTCAATAACAAAATGTAGGAAGAAAAGTTAAATGAAGACCTTTTGAATGTAATTTTTTTTTTTTTTTACTTTAGAACAACTATTAGATGACATTCATATCTCATGGTAACCACAGTGAAAAACTTCTATGTTAGACACACTAAAGGTAGAAAAGAGTGAAATTATACAACTCACAAAAATCATTTTTTTTTTTTTACAAAATAACATGGAAAGATGAAAAAGGAACGGAGAAACTACAAAAATTAGTAGTCAGTTACCAAAATGACAATAGTATGTCCTCTATCAAAAACAATTCCTTTAAGTTTAGGTAGATTATATTTTCCTGCCGAGAAATATACTATGCCTAAATGGATGAACAACAAAAAACTTATCTACATGCGCCTAGAGGTGAGTCACTTTGGCTGTACAGATATATACAATATGAAAGTAAAATGTAGGAAAGAGTATTCCAGCTGGGATAGGTATATTTATATGAAACAAAACAGATTTTAAATTAAAAACTCTCATAATGGATACAAAAATCATTAATATTAAGGGGTTGACTTATTAAAAGGATATAAGATTATATACATAGTTGGTATGTATTATATATTTAATTTAGTAATTGATTACTAATTTTTGTAGTTTCTTTGGTCCTTTTCTATCTCTCCATGTTATTTTGTATATATTGTTGCTTTTGCTGCTTTCCCCTGCTATGAAGTGTTGCCCCTCTGCCATATGCCACTTTGCTTTGGACACCCGATTATGGACCGAAACTTCTATGTGTTGTATAGTCCTCTCCACATTTTCATTTTATTTTATACAGTGAAACACTTAAATATATAAAATAAAACATGTAAATACATAAAACACAGTAAAAAACTTAAATATATAAAGCAAATATTAAAATAGATGAAGATATGTGGTGATAAAATAAGTTAATATTTCAAAGGTTATGTGTAGATCACCATTCCAATAAAGTAAGTAAATACATACTAAAAAGATCTCTCACTCTGGAAGAACTGGAGTCCCATCTGGGAGACTAAGGCCTTTGATTGTGCTTGGAATTGGAGTGATACTGTCCCATATGCATCACAAGGCCATGTGATTCTAAGTATGTCAAGTTGAATTTAAATGTAGTTAAGCCTGCTTTTGTCAAAAGTCATAGAAAATTCAAAGCAGACTATTTTGAAAGAAGAAATAAAACCAGGAGAGTGAAAGTAGTATCTTCCAAGATAACTGCTACCAGGGGATAGAGGTGTTCACCAAAGCTTCCATGCTTCTATTTTATGTCTTAGCTTTTCACTGAGAACCCTTGTTTTCTCGGTTTGCCTGAATATTTTCAATTTATTCTGACAAGACACTCACAAAGTGATCTAGAAATACATCCAACCTCTTTAGCATTCCTTATCAGAAAGCACAAATTTGTTTTTCCAATTATTATCTAACTTCTGGCAATTGAATCTTATTGTATTGTGTTGGACATAATGTCCTTCTCAGAACAACCCCTGTAACCAGAGAGATATAAAGTTGTGATGTCTGTGTCAAAATTACATTATCTCGAACAGACTGGAATCAACAGCATCCAAACCATGTGGACACACTCTATGTTCATCAGAAGAATCAGTAAAATAAGATTTGCATGAACTTGTCAACAAACCTGCAGATGAAATGGGAGCAGAACGTGGAATGGCACCATACTTTCCAGCAAGGAACATAAGAGCCAGGTTGACAAATAAAAGAATGAGGCAGTGACAGTAGATTCAGTCTTGTTTATAATTTTTAAAAATGTGGTAGCTATTTTAAGATCAGGTAGATAAATCTCTCTCTTCTTATTTGGTGTTTTTTGTTTTCATTTTCATGAATTAAGAGGGGAATTTTATTTGAATATATTTAAAAGATAAGTTTTCTTTGTCCAATCTATATTAATCTTTATTTCAAAATTTTATTTGAGAATAATCACACTTGAGGCCCCATATATTAAATGTAACTAATGGATGAAATATATTTAATGCAATCCCATTTTTAAATTAATTTTGAAAAACTGCTCTTTGCATTAAAACAGTGTCTTAAAAGATTTTTACTTTTTATACTTAATTCAATAAATATGGTAGAAATTTAGTGTTCAAATATTGATCAATATTTAGCAGCATCATAGATAAATAAACAAAGTATGTTGTTACTTCCTCTCTCCTTTTTTGTTTAATATTTTTTCTTTAGTGGACTAACTAGTAACTTTGCCACTTTCATATCAAACTCAAGAAGATGAAAGATAGTTGCTCAATGACTAAAGAAAGATGTCTAATGAAAGTATATATATATATATGTGTATATATATATATATAATTTGTTGCACAGAATGAAAAATCTAGAAATATCACATTCTACTAATTAATATTAGCATTCCATCCAAATGACACAATATTTTAATTACAATGGCAATCAATGTTTCTTAGAGTCAGATAAGGGACTAGAGTTGTGTTTTTGTGAATCTGATAAAGAAATTACTAATGCAATGTAATGACTTCCCATAGGAAAATCACTGTTTTAGTGGACTGAAAGTTCAGTGTAAGGTAAAAACATCTATAAATCATAAATGGACAAAACTATAGTGTTCACAGTTTCTAACTGATGAATATGGTTGGCTTAAAGAAGAAAAAATTGTATCATCCCCTTATGAATTCTGCTCAGTGGAAGGTCTGATCATGTAAAATTTACAGAATCCAGATCAACTGAGCACTCAGAATACATATTCTGGTTAAACATGGAGTTATTTTACAATCTTAATTTAATCCCTGACAATTTATGAGATGAGGCAGAAAATACTTCTGGGAAGCTCAATGTCACAGCTGAAAAGAACAAATAACAATAACTGAAGACAGATTACAATGTCAGAAAGAATACTGTAACAATTACTGAAGGTCAGTAATAGAACAGGCTATGTGAAGATTAAAAGACTTCCCAAAGCTAGGAGCAATTAACATGGAAAGTTTTATTTCTTAAGAAGCTATAATGAAAATGTGTATATTACTTTACAGAAGTCCCACAGGTGCATGAAATTGCTAAAATTACCTTCATTGAAACGATGAAAACAGGCTCGGAAGATTTTTTCAGATCCCAAAGCTGAAAATTACAACTAATATATAAAGAGCTAATATATAAACAGGTAGAATATAAAACAATATACAAACTTTGACTCCAAAGACAATGACAAGTAGAGACAGGGTGACCACTTACTAAAAGTACCATGAAGATTCTGCCCTACTTTAGGACGTTGTTTTAAAGCATAAAATACTATAACTTTGTGAGGAACAGACATACAAGTTTAATTTCATGGTAACACAAAACTTTCTTCAAAGTGCACACCACCTCTTTACCTGTAGGACTGACTGACTAATAATACCACTAGTGTTATATATAGAATACATGCAGAATAAAATATCACTGGCATTATACACCTAATGTAATATTACAAATTGTGTTATATATCATATAGATCTATATATATGTATGCTGTGTGTATGTTTTGATATTCTGCCTGGCATAGATCTATCTGACAAACTGTTAACATGTTACCAGCTGTTAACATGTTACCATTTGTCATATGAAAGTCAGCAGAGCCTTATTTCCTTCATACCATGTTTTACAGTTTTGTCATCTTCATGTTCTATGACCCTTCACTTGAACAAAGGGTCAAAATCAAAGCACCATTCCTTATCGGGAAACCAATAAGGGGTCATAAAAAGTGTGCAAATTAATTAGAGATACAAAAGCTCAACACTTTTAGAGTGACTCACAAATGTTCAAGGGAACTGGTGGCAGCAGGTGGCACCAACAGAGTTGCTTGTTTTGTTGTTAACTTGTTCCCTTTGAAAGACAAAAATGCTTTGTTATTGTTCTCATAAAAAGATGAACAATATTCATTAAAAATTATAAAATAGATCGTTTTTAAAATGATATATGTTTACTTACACATATGTAAAATTACTCTTCTTGCAAGCCATTGAAACTTCATCATCTTTGACACTAGAATTTGAAACTAATGAGTTTATCTTCTGAAACAGGTTACTTGAAACTTGAAATTTCAGTTTGCTGACTTTCAGACAAGCCTTCTGGATGAAGAAATGTGAATATGGAGAGATAGAATGAACACAAAGCAAGAATTAAGTGAATCAGAAAACACGGTGTCTTAGTAATAGTTTTACCATTCAAAAATCATAACAAACTGATTTTTTCTTGGAATATTTTCTCACCTTATGCAAATGTAGTTAGGAGTGTAGGGAAGCAAAGAAATAAAAATAGATTAAGTAAGATTCTTTTCAAATTATTTCACTTGGTTAAAAAGCAGGCAAGGGCCAGGGATGTAGCCCAGTGGCGAAGCACTCTCCTGGCAAGCTCAAGGTCTTGAGTTTGATTCTTGGCTCCAAAAAAAGAAAAAAAAAACAAAGTTCAGGCAAAAAAGATCACCGGAACAGGAAGCGGGAGTCTCAGAAACAAAAAAAACAAGGGAAGAAGGAAGGCCAATGATGACTCAGAGGAAGGGGAGTGGCAGTTTTAAAGTCACATCCTCTCCTCTGCTTCCTCTAAGTAACCTTCCCAACTGCCAGAAATAAGGCAACCAACTTTCCCCATGACCTTGCTACATATAATTCACATAGCAAAGCACTTTTTGGTTATTTTTCAACTGCATTTATAGTGGTTAGAGTCCGATGACATTCAGTCCTCTAACAATTTTTCCTGTTCCCTCTGTCAGTAAATACAAGTGGCTGTATCCATCTTCAGGCATATGCATCCCCTTCCTTTCTAGTCTCCTACATGCAGATTTGCAACTTTTCTTTGCCAGGGAACAATCCTGCCCTGGGCTGAGTCAGAACATCTGGATTCTGATCTCATGGCCCTTGGAAGATAAGCAGAAAATGAGATTGTTCTGAATTCCCAGTCTCTTCCCTAATAGGCATTTTATGAAGAATAATAGTCTCTTTGGAGGATGGAAAAATGATTGAAATGATCCCACTCAACCACGAAGTAAATTTGCAAGTCTGCACCCTCGGAGAAAGAGGAACAGGGTTGCAAAGAGTTTGGGGCCCTGATATTTGTGTTTATCTGAATGAGTGACAGAAAGAATCAGCCACAGAAAGATTGAAACTTTTGGCACTCTGAGAAATATTTATCTTGGCAAATTTTAGTCAAATCACTTGAGCAAGGACATTTGAAATCATGAAATGCTAGATTACAAAACTTTGACAGACCCATTTTTTGTGTAAACAAAAAAACATCTGCTGAGCAGAGAGTCCTGCAGTGTGTCCTCAGCTTTAGAAAACGTTGTTACTCTGTGTCATTCTTCTTTTAGGAAGACAGATAGCAAATTTTAAATCTGTGCTAATCTACTGGCCCTAACAGTATGTACACACAGCACAGTTCTTGTTTGCAGTGTCAGGCCAGTGAAACTTTGGGAGAGAAGCTAGGTGACACACAAAGTCTATGGACATGTTCTCACCATGAGACTTTCTTTCCTCACTAACATTTGTACCTTGCAAGTAATGTATTTCTATAACATTCTAGTGACAAATATTATTTTTTAAATTTGCATAGAAATCTGATTTTCCTCAGATTACTACCTCTCTAGACTGGTATAAAATATATACCATGTTTCTTGCACCCAGATTCGTCAATTTTCAACATTTTGGTATCTTTGCTGCACTATTCAATTTCTTTCTTTAAACTCACACACACACACACACACACACACACACACACACACACATATGCACACATGCATGCACAGGATCTTTTAAAATATGACCACAGTTTTTTGACATTTTATACTAATGAGGTGTGGAGTCTTTTACTCCAAAAACCTAGGATGGTGAAATTAGTAACAGACGTAGGGCACAAAATACCCTAATTTTACTGTGTTGTCCTGGAATAGGGATATAAATCCTTGATATTTCTCATGGTATTCTAATATGATAACTTGTGTGGCTGTGTTTGAACCATACATTCCAGAACTTCTCCCTTTCCTGTGTGTGTGTGGGTTTTTGAGGGCCCCACTGCAGTTGCAGGGCCATCTGCTGTGGGAAAACACAACTGGAAATCATGTAGGTAGTGAAGGCCATCACTGCTGCACTGACTGAAGTCATTAGCCTGAGGCAGCAACTTACTCTACAGCTCCAGACCCTTGCTCTTGATCCTTCTTCAGCTTATTGAATTCCTAAGCAGGTGTGTGTGTGTGTGTGTGTGTGTGTGTGTGTGTGCGTGTGCGCATATGTGTGTACACACATGCAGGAACATATGTGTGTATTTATCTCCATGACAAATGCCTAGCTTTTTGAGGATACCCCTACCACCAAAGGCAGAGGTAAAGGTAGCAAGTATTACTGTGTGCTTTGGTTGTACCCTCTGAAGTTGTAATTAGTGCTGTGGGTTCCAGCCCACACTTCACTTCCCCACTTACATCCATGTCTCCTTCCTGACTTCCACTTTCATGCGCTCCAAACTGTAGAATCAGATGCAAAGTTAGCACTTTTGTAGACTGCACAATCCACTCCTCTAATCGTGCAAGGCCAAATCTTGGCAATACCATATAAATGCATACCAGATTTAATATATATACAATTTTAAAGGTAAATCTCCACACCTGCAGAGTCAGGTGTGGCAGAATGCAAAAAGACCATCTGCATGCTGAAGAGTCAAAGAATCCACTCAAGAGTGCAAGGCCTGGAGCTCACTGTGATTCTGTACCAGAAAACCAAAGAATCTGCATTGTAAAGCAAAAGAGTCTGTGTTCGAAGCCTGGAGATGGACATCCAAAGGTGATGGCGAACATGAGCTTCTCCAACAAAGCAGAAGCAAGACTTCCTTCTTCTTCTTTCTTCTTTCCTTCTTCCTTCTTTTTACCCTTTTTATTCCATCCAGCATGTAAGCGTATTTGTGGGTACAACCCACATCCAGGGTGGATTTTTGTCTCTTCAGTAAGTTATCTAACTGGACAGTCCCATAATTGTGCTAAGCCAATCACTAAGTGTTCCTCGATCAAGTTGACACCACAATTAACCATCCCTTATATGTTTTTCTTTCTTCTCTTATATGATTGAAACAGAGTATAATATAGCCTGAGATGGTTCTAGAGGAACAGAATCTTAAGTATGTCTCTCATGAATCAGTTTTTAATGTTCTATAATTAATTCTCTAACCTAATTAGAGTTAAAGAATTAATGACATTTTTTAAAGTAGTAAAGGGGGAACTACTACTCTTTGGCATGCCGTGGCAAGCATTTAGGCAAAATATCATTTGCAGGTACTTCTATTCAAGTATGTAGAGAGGACCATAACACAATGCCTCGCCTTTTATTGTTTCACATAAAATAATCATGGCAGTGTACTCATCATATTCATAAGCATATCACATGGTTAGGAGAAAGGGATACGAAGGATGTATACAGCAAGGAAACAAACTCTTAGAAGCCATACTAGAATTCTACATCACAAGAACCATTCCACATTCTTTTAAAAAAGTGGTAATCACATTTTTTCTGATAGAGTGTTTTCTGCCAATATGGTACAGAACAAATCTGACAAGATTTTCAGTAACCTCCTCACAGAATTTTATTATCAACAAGACACATGATCTGAAGAGCATTAAAGTAAGTGTCTTAGCTCAGTGGTTTAGTGACAGCTAACATCACTAAAACACTTTATTTAAAATCAACAAGCGGTGTTTTTTTTTTCTGTTGTTGTTGTTGTTGATGTTGTTGCTGTTGTTGATGTATGCCTGTTTTCTTTCTTGTCTTTGGATTTTTGGTTCTTGTGTTTTTTTTTTT
>PVLD010036851.1:0-10667 GCA_004027595.1 Dinomys branickii
CCTACTGTTGTTGTGGGGTCCTCTTGCCTATCAGGCAAAAGATTGCTTCCATCTGACCCAGCTCTTGTCTCTTGTCTATTTTTTCCTCATACCCACTGCTGTTCCTCTCCAGGGCACACTGAGAGGCTGACAAGAGTTCCTTACAAAATCTATAAATAAGAAAAGGGGATCCAAGTGTTGTGGGTTCTCTGATATGTATTGGGTTTAACAGATTAAACAAGATCATCCTGAGATGGAACTGATTATTGAAGGAACAATATTTAAAGGTATTTTAGATACAAGTGTGGATGCAGAAGGCCATTCTGGACGTTTTTCCCCTTATGTCCTCTCCCATATACCAGTCAGTCTATGGGTTTGTGATGTATTACAGGATATGGAGGCATTTTTGCTTAGTCTTAACTCTTTGGTGACTCATCATATGTTGCAAGAAGGTTCCTTCCCACTCAAGGGCTTGATTAAAAACAATCAAGGAAGGAAAAAACCTCTTCTAGTTATTCCTAAAAAAGACCATTTTGGTATAGGCTACTCACCTTAATATTTTCAGGAGGGACCTTGATCTCTTCCCTGACCCTAAAGATGGTGTCCAAGATAGTTTGGATGTCTGATGACCCTGTTTGGGTTCATCAATGGCCCATTACTAAGGAGAAGCTTACAGCAGCTCATACACTGGTTAATGAACAGATGCTGGTGGGGCACCTAGACTCCTCCAATAGCCCTTGGAATATCCCAATTTTTGTAAGACAAAAGAAATCAGGAAGTTGGAGATTATTACACAGTTTATGAGCTGTTAATCATGCCATGGAATGTATGGGAGCACTTCAGGATTGAAGCACCCAGTCCTATAGCTGTCCCTGTACTTTTTCTCCTCATTTTAATTGGTTTAAAAGACTGGTTTTTTTTAAACTATCCCTCTCCATCCTCAAGATAAAAGACATTTTGCCTTTAGTTTACCCTCTATTAAGCATCAGGCTTCTATGTGCTGCTTACAGTGGTGTTGTCTGCCACACGGAATGGCAAATAGTCTGACCCTATGTTAAGAGTTTGTGGCTGCAGCCGTTTTATCAGTCTATCAGACTCATCCATCTGCTTATCCATTACAAGATGATATTCTTCTATCACTTGAATCCTCATCCACCTTACATCAAATATTTATCTAATTAGATAATGCCCTTTGTAATGCAGGCCTAGTTGTAGCCCCCAAAATGTTGTAAACCATGGTAACATTTTCATATTTGGGTCACCTTATCCACCAGAGACTTACTGTGCCCCAAGCTGTTCAGATCCAGGTTAATCATCTTGCAGCCCTAACTGATTTTCAGACTCTACTCGGTAATATTAATTGGCTCTGCCCAGCTCTTAAGCTAATAACTCATGAATTAGCTCCTTGATTTGGCATTCTCAATTGGGATCTGGCCCCCACCTCTCCAAGGGCACTTATGTCAGAGGCTAAAACTGCCTTGGGTAGAATTAATTTGACTCTCTCTACTGCTAGCCCTGTAGAGTTGACTCATCTTTGCCAATGTTTTTAAAGATTTTCTCAACTCAACATATGCCCTTTGGGGTCCTTTGGCAGTCTCAGGACTCTCTACAGTGGCTACATATGCCATGTACTCCACATAAAACCATTACACCATTTTATGATGCTGTGGCAGGACTGATCATATGTGGGTGGACATGTACTATTCAGCTTTTTGGACATGAGTTGCAAAACATTATTGTTCCCTGTTCAGTTCAACAACAGTGTTTATGGCAATTCTCATCTTCTTGGCAAACCACATTATCTAAGTTCCCTGGTGTTATTGATTGTCATTATCCTTCAGATGCATTAATTCAGTGTGCTTCCCTCACATCCTTTGTCTTCCCTTAAAAAATAAGCTAAGTTCCTATAGCCACAGGTGTCTGTTTTCACAGATGGCTCCTCCTGGGGCAGGGGAGATTATGTTATGACCACCTCTTCCTGCATACAGGATATAGGTTTTTCTTCTGCACAAAAGATGGAATTGCAAACTGTTATATGGGTCTTGCAAGATCATTTATCCACTCCAATTAACATTTTTTTCAGACAGTGCTTATGTTTGCAGTGTGATGTTCCATATTGAAACTACCACCATTCACACTAACCAGAAAGATCTTTTTCATTTGTTTCACTCTCCAATTTGCTATTTGGTCATGTTATGTCCCCTGTCTTATTGGCCATTTATGTTCTCATTCCCAATTACCAGGACCTCACACTGAGGGAAATGCTGCAATAGATAGATTTCTAGCTACTATCACAGTTGCTTTTTCAGCTGCTATTCAACAGGCTTCTGTTTCCCCTGCCACCTTTCATCAAAATGCTTCTGTCTTATGCAAACAATTCCTTTTAACAGAAACAGGCTAGACAAATTGTTAAACAATGTTCTTCATGCATAATACACTTTCCTTCACCTTCTATGGGAGTTAATGTGCAAGGATTATACCCCAATCATCTCTGGCAAATGGATGTCAAGAACATTCCTGAGTTTGGCTCCTTATGCTGGGTCCATGTTTCAGTAGACACTTCTTCAGGATTTAGTTTTGCTTCTGCCTGCATTGGTGAAGCTGTTAAACATGCTCATTGTTTGGATGCCTTTAGTACCCTTGGCTGCCTATGGTCACTTAAAATTGACAGTGGCCCAGCTTATATGAGTGCTGCTTTCCAAACATTTTGTAAAACTTTTCATATTTCCCTTGTCATTGGAATTCCTTATAACCCTTAAGGTCAAGGAATTTTTGAACATGCTCACTGTATGTTCAAAATTCAATTAGAAAAGCAAAAATTTACACCTCATAATAGATTTCATTTGGCAGCATATACTATTACCTTTCCAAATACTACTAAGGATGGGACTACAGCAGCACAAATACAATTCAATCACGTAAAAGGACAAAGCTAGGAAGGGTCCTTTGGAAAGATCTTCATACTGGACTATGGAAGAGAACAAGCCAAGTGCTCATTTGGGGTTGAGTGTATGATTGTGCCTTTCCAGAGAATGCCGAATGGCCTATCTGGGTGCTTGAGTGTGCTGTCTGGCTGTATCATGGACCCAGATATGGAGAAGGAATTGATTTTACCTTTCAAGAAACTGATGCACAGTTCTATGACAGTGATACCTTGGAGACTGCTCTACAGCTGATAGATGAGGATGGGGCTAGGACTGACCTGGGGCCAATTGAAGGAAATGACCAAGAATGCCCAGGAGATGTTAACCAAAAATGGGAATCAAGGTCTGAGTACAGTGCTTGGAAATAACCAAGCTGAAAGTTACATGAAAAAGGGGGACACAAAGGTTACCAGTGTTGTTAAGATAAAGTAAAATATAAAAAAATTATATATTAATTATAGATAAAACATTTTATTTGTTCCAAATGCTTCTTATAAGAGAGCTTTGCTAATTGACCTACAACAAAATCTGACTTGTTACTTATAATTATAAATTCCTGAAATTGTAAAAGGTTATTATAATTCAATTTGGCCAAAATTATATTTGAGTGCACAATGGTGTTGTAGGCAAATTGTTTCTCAGTCTTCCTGTGTCTCAGTTTGTCTGTCTATTCAATCTGTTAAGTTGTACACTTGTTTCTTTGTCTGTTTGTCATAGCTGTGAACAGCTGTTTTTCATTTGAACTCAAAAATTTTTCTCTATTCCTTTTTTTGCATTTTTGGATCATTTGTTCATAATATGATTTGGGTTATAGATTTCATGTTTCCGCCTGAGTTGCCAGCTAGTCAATTGATGGAGATCACTATGAAGCAGATCTGAGCAGGAATTAAATTAACCAATTGGCTTTCCATGTTTACTTGTGATTGGGAACTTAGATAATGTGGTTTACCTGTGATTCTGTCCAAGGCCTAGGCCCCTTGTCTGGAGATGGACAGTGGACTCATAACAGGTGAATCTTTGTGAGTCACTGGTCCCTACTGAGACCTGTAATGGTGAGTGAAGCCATAAAGCTTCAAAGGATAAGACAAGGTCACAGCCAAGGACATCTGGCTCTAACCTCAACTAAATAAAGACTGTAGCCTAAGACATCTTACTCCTGGGTGGATTAACAATACCTTACTCAGAGAAGACCTTGGGCAGTTCTTGCCCTTCTTCACTATTCCCCTACTTTGTTTTGATAACTAAATGAATACTGGCCTCAGAGAAGGACTTAGAGAAGGTCTTGTCTTAGCCCCAAGAGACTCTCGAATTCTGTGAGAGGGTTTTGATCCATCTGGAGCCCTGAAATCATTCCATTTGCCTCTTTATTTAGTCTTCAGTGTACACTTGTTTGGGAGATTGTGGACCAGATCAGTCCATAATAACTAAGGGATATTATTAACCCGATAGACAATATGATATCAAATTTGTTTTTTAAAATTTATTTTAAAAATAAAAAAGGAAAACATTAACAAGCAGACATCCATTTATAAAGTAGCATAAGAACAACATAAGCAACACTAAATTACAGACAAAGTGGTAGGAAATTAACAATGATTGTTGTATTACATATTGGTATCTTCAAAGTGATTTCTCAGGAAAACATATAGGCATGCAAGATTGATGAAATAATCATTAACTGTTCTTTTTCAGTAAAGCGATAGAAGTCAGTAGTAGTACAACTATGTTAGCTGTTCTGTACACTCATATACACATAATTTTTCCTTCTTTCTTTTCTTTTCCCTCATCCCAGTAGCTCTTTACTTTTGAGTAGTTTCATTTCACAATGTTCTATTGTACCTCCTAATTTTTATTCACTCTTTCAGGTTCTTACACTGGTGAGACAACAATATGTTGCTTATACATAGGGGTCTGATTTATTTCAATTATGAGTATGGTCTCTAGTTGTGACTATTAACCTGTAAAAGCCTTGAGTTTATCTTTCTTTATAACTGAGTAATATTCCATTATATAAAAATTACACAATTTTTTTTATCCATTCCTCAGTGGATGGACATTTGGATTGCTTCCACAATTTAGCTATGACAAATTGCACTGCCATAAACATGAGTGCACATATATCACTGAGATAAGATGTTTTCAGATCTTCTGGGAAAACACTCAGAAGGGCAATAGCTGGGTTGACTGATACCTCTAGACCTAGTTTGCTGAGGAATCTTCAAACTTATTTCCACAGTGGTTTCACCAGTCTGCATTCCCATCAGCAGTGGAGAAGAGTTCCTATTTCTCCACAGCCTCGCCAGCATTTGTTATTGGTTGATTTCTTAATGATAGCCATTCTTACTGGGGTGAGATGAAATCTCAGTGTTCTTTTAATTTGCATTTCTCAAATGACTAATGATGTTGCACACTTTCTCATGTATTTGTTTGCAATTTGTATTTCTTTATCTGGGAAGTGTGTATTCATCTCAGATGCCCATTTTTGGATTGGGTCTTTGAATTTGAGGGGGTGATGTATTTTAATTCTTTATATGTTCTAGATAGAAGACCTTTGTCTGAGGGGCAGTCAGCTAAAATTTTTTCCCAATTTGTGGATTTTATTTTTACTTCTGCTGGTGATTTCTTTAGATGTGCAAAAACTTTTCAGTAGGATGAGATCCCAGTGGTTTATTCTTTGAAGTATTTTCCATGTGGATTGGTTTTTGAACCAATTGGTTCATGAACTCTCTGCCTACCCCTATGCCTTCAAGATTTTTACCTACTTTCTCTTCCAATAGATCTAGTGTTTCTGTCTTAATATTGAGATCTGTGTTCCATTTTGACTTGAGTTTGATGCATAGTGATAGAGTTGGGTCTATTTTCAGTCTTGGCAAGTGGCAAGCCAATTTTTCCAGCGCCATTTATTAAAGAGGCTATCATCTTTTCCAGTGAGTTTGTTTGGCCCCTTTGTCAAAGATTATGTGGCTGAGTGTGTTTGTAGCTGTGGCTGCATCTTCCAGTCTGTTCCACTGATCCTCAGGTCTGTTTTTTAGTCAATATCATGTTGATTTTATTACAGTAGCTTTGTAGTATAATTTCAGGTCAGGGATTGTGATTCTACCTGAATTGTCTTTGTTTCCCAGTACTGCTTTTGCTATTCTGGGTCTCTTCTGGTTCCAGATAAATTTTAGGAATGTTTTCTCTAGATCTGTGAGGTATGCTAATGGTATTTTAATGGGAATTGCATTGAATATATTCAACAATTTTGGTAGCATGGCCATTTTCACAATGTTGGTTCTTCCTATCTTCCTATTGGATTGATTCCTAAATATTTCAGTTTCTTGGATGCTATTGTAAAAGGTATGGTTTCCTTAATTTCTCTCTCAGTCTGTTGTTTGTGTAGATGAATGCTATTGATTTTTGAGTGTTGACCTTGTATCCAGCTGCACTGCTGAATGTGTTGATTAATTCAAGGCATATTCTTGTGGAGTTTTTGGGGTCTTCCATGCAGAGTATCATATCATCTGCAAATAGTGATAATTTTTTCTTCCTTTCCTATCTTTATTCCCTTTATTTCTCTCTCTTGTCTAATTGCTCTGGCTAATGCTTCCAGAACTATGTTGAATAGGAGTGGTGACAGTGGACATTCTTGTGTTGTTCCTAATTTTAAAGTAAAACCTTTTAGTTTTTGTCCATTAAGTATGATGCTGGCTGTTGGTTTGTCATAAATGGCTTTGATCAAATTGAGGTAAAGACTTTCTATTTTCTGTGTTTTCTTTTTTATCATGAATGCATGTTGGACTTTGTTGAAAGCTTTCTCTGCATCTGTTGAGATGATCAAGTGGTTTTTGTCTTTGACTCTATTGATATGGTATATAATAGTAATTGATTTGTAAATATTCAGCCATCCCTTCATTCTTGGCCTGAATCCAACTTGGTCATGGTGTATGATTTTCTTGATGATTTGCTGCATTCTATTTGCTAGTATTTTATTGAATATCTTTGCATCTATGTTTATTAGGGAGATTGGTCTGTAGTTCTCTTTCTTGGTTGGGTCTTTCTCTGGTTTTAGTATCAGTATAATACTTGCCTCCAGAAAGGAGTTAGGGAGAATTGTTTCCTTTTCAATTTCATTGAAGAGTCTGAGGAGTGTTGGTATTAAAACTTCTCTGAATTTCTTGTAAAATTCTTGTGTGAATCCATCAGGACCTGGGCTTTTCTTTGTCAGTAAGTTTTTAATCACCTTTCCAATCTCATTCATTGATATTGTGTTGTTCAGGACTTTTATATCTTCTTCATTCAACTTTGGTAATTCATATATATCTAGGAATCTGTCCATTTCTTCTGAGTTTTCTATCCTATCAGAGTAAAGATTTTCAAAGTAGGCTTTAATGATCTTTTGAATTTCTGTAGGATCTGTAATGATTTCATCCTTTTCATTGCTTATTGCATGAATTTGGGTTTTTTCCTTTCTTTTTTGGGGGATAAGGTTGGCTAGGGGTTTATCAATTTTATTTATTCTTTCAAAGAACCAACTCTTTGATTTATTTATTTTTTGTAGTGTTTTCTTCATCTCAATTGCATTAATTTCTGCCCCGATCTTTGCAATGTCCTCCCTTTGGGTTTTGGGCTTGACTTGTTCTTCTTTTTCTAAAAATTTGAGCTGCAGCATTAGGCTGTTTATTTGTTCTCTTTCCGTTTTCCTTATGTGTGAGTTCACTGCTATAAATTTCCCTCTGAGGACTGCTTTCATTGCATCCCACAAGTTCTGATAAGCTGTATATATATTTTTCTTTGTTTGTAGGTATTTTTAAATTTCTTCTTTAATTTCTTCCATGACTCATTGGTTGTTCAGGAGGTGGTATTTAATTTCTAAGCTTTTATGGAGTTTTTGGAGTTCCTTTTGTCATTAATTTCCAATTTCATTGCACTGTGGTCACATAATATGCATGGGATAATTTCAATTCTTTTGCATTTAGGTAAGTATGCTCTATGGGCTAGAATATGGTCTATTTTAGAGAAAGTCTCATGTACAGCTGAGAAAAATGTGTATTGTGATGTTGTGGGGTGGAACACTCTGTGTATATCTACTAAGTCCATTTGCTCACAGATTTGGTTTAGATCTGTTATTTCTTTGCTGATTTTAGTTGACCTATCTCTTTGTGTGAAAGTGGTGTTGAGTTCCCCTATTACAATAGTGTTATTCATTATTTGTTTTTTCATGTCTGTTAAGATCTGTCTTATATAGTTTGGTTCTCCAATATTTGGTGCATGCATGTTTATTCTTTTTTTTTTTTTTTTGGTACTGGTAATTGAACTCAGGACCTTGCACTTGCCAGGCAGGCGCTTATGCCACTGAGGCATATCTCTGGCCTTTCTGCACACATGTTTATGATTTTTATATGTTCCTCTTGTAGATTTTCCCTAATAAGTATGTAGTGGCCTTCTTTATCTCTTTTGATTGTTTTTGGTTTGAAGTTTATGTTGTCTGCAAACATAATATCTACACCTGCTTCTTTTTTCGTTTCTATTGCATGGAGAATTGTTTTCCACCCTTTTAATTTCATTCTATGGATTTCCTTTTGAGTAAAATGTGTTTCCTGTATGCATCATATTGTTAGATTTTGTTTCATAATCCACTCTGCCAGTCTGTTTCTTTTGACTGGTGAATTGAGGCCATTTGCATTAATCGTTATAACCGATATGTGTTGGATTATCTTTGTCATGTTTTTTACTTGCTGTTGGTTTCCCACTTTTTCTACCTGTTTAATTGCTTGCTCTGCTTGCGGGTTCCTTTCTGTTGTTGTTTTTGAAATTGTGGTCATATTTTTCTCTGTCCAGAATATCTTTTAGTACTCTCCGTAAGGATGGTTTGACACTCATGAAGTTCTTTAGTTGTTCTTTGTCATGGAAATATTTTATTTCTCCATTGAATTTGAAGGATAGTTTGGCAGGATATATCAATCTTGGTTGGAAGCTGTTTTGTCTCAGGACCTGTAATACTGTGCTCGAAGCTTTTCCCAATTGGGTGGTTTGTGTTGTGAAGTCTGCCATGATTCTGATGGGCTTTCCTTTATAGGTGATCTGTTTCTTTCCTCTAGCAGCTTTTAATATTCTGTTCTCTTGCTGGATATCTGGGATCTTGATTATTGTATGTATGGGTATAGTTTTGTTTTGGCTATGTCTAGTTGTAGTTCTATATGCCTCATTTATCTGGATCTCAGTTTCTTTTTCCATGCTTGGGAAAATTTTTGCTATTATTTCTGCAAATATTCTTTTTTATGTCATTTGTGTCGCCACCTGCTGTTTCATTGACTCCTAGTAGTCTTATATTTTTTCTCTTTGCCTCTTCTTGAAGCTGTTGAGTCGATTTTTCATGGTCCTTTTTTATTTTAAGAGGTCCTTTCTTTCATGATCTCGAGTTGCCATGCTGTCTTCAAGATCTGAAATTCTATCTTTTGCTTCATTCAGGTGGTTTTGCCAGCTTTCAATGGAAGTTTTGATTTCCTGGATATCTCTTTGAATCTGTCTCATGCATTCTAGTTCATTCCTATATTCTTCATTTAATGTTTCCATCAGTTGCCTATGCCCATCTATTTTTTTATATATTCCTTCTTTAGATATGTTGAGCAATTCTTTCATTATTGTTGTCATTTAATTTTTTGCCTGAGAGATTATTTCTAATCTGATGTCATCTATGGCCTGATGGAGTTGTTTCTTTACTTCTATTGCAATCATTTCAGCAATTTCAGGTGTGTGTTTACCAAGTTCTCCTGTGCTGATGTCTCCTGGACTTGTTCTGAGTGGGGTCGAGTTCTGAGATTGTGTCCTTTGTCCTGTTATGTTTGATTCCAGAGGCAGAATGCTCAGTCTCCCACTTCCCTGGCAGCTCAGCAAATGTCTCTAGTATCCCTAGTTTTCCTGGTGGTCAGGCTTGCCCCTCAGTGTCTGCAGAGATGCACTGCTTAGTCTATGGTCTTCTGGAAGATGGTGAAGTATATCTAGTTCTCACAGGTCTCAGATGCAAACATTTTTGTCAGCCAATGGCCGACCATGTGATCCAGTGTCACTTAGCAGCTCAGGGCATGCATATGACCCAGAAGTGGGCTGCACTGGAGGTGCAGCCACAGACAAGTCATCCTGTGTCCCCAGGCAGTTCTGGGTGCAGGCAGAACTCAGAGAGAAATCACAGGGTCAGCTGTTCTTGGACCACTTGATTCAGTGTCTCCAGGTAGTTTGGCGTGTGAACAGGAGCCAAATGGGGGCTGTTGTGGCTGTGATCACAGAGCACCTGTTTCTGTGACCTCCAGGAGGTCAGGGCATGCACAAAGCCAAGAAGTGAACTGCAGTACCAGCAGTTCATGGACTTCCTGCTCTAGTACCTCAAGCGGCGCAGAGCACACTCATGGAGGGCCCAAACATGAACTCTGGTGTTAGCAGTTTGTGGAGTTTCTGAGTCAGAGTCTCCTGTTTGCACTGGGCATACTGTGGGCGGAGACACAGGCTGTAATGGCGGCTGGGTTGTGGGTTGCTTGCTTTGCCCCCAGGAAGTAGATGGGGAATACCTGGTTCTCTTTGTGTTCAGCTGCCTCAAATTTGTTTTTCTCATAAAGCATCAAAATTGTTAAGATAATTAAACAAAAATCCCTCAGTGTGGGGAGAAATTGTTGGACAGGACTCCAATTGTTGAATAAGAAACCAGTTGCTTGGATAATATCTAGTTCTTGTTCATTAATAGGAACATAACTTTATGAGATACATCTCAGTAAATGTCATTAAAATATA
>PVLD010036852.1:0-10666 GCA_004027595.1 Dinomys branickii
ATGTAGTTCTGATATTTGTGATGAATGCATCTTTGATGAATTCCCAAGTCTCTGAAAAGGAAATGTTTCTGTGAACATTTTCTGAAATGACACCTCTATGGAAGCCAATCAACCCCCTCACACAGGCCTCAAAGTGGATATAACTTAAATTTGTGCTTCATCAAAAGGGTAATACAGTACTATGGGCCTTTGAGGCTGCTTGTGAGAAACTAGAGCTCCTTGTGTTAGAGCACAAATGGCCAGGATCCACTGTGGGTGGGGCAGGACAGAGGAACATGGAGCTCCACTCTTGAGGGTGTGGTTCTCAGATCAGCAGCATCAGGCTTATCCATGGCAGGCTAGGGAAGCAGACTCTGAAGCCCTCTCCCCTGTAAAAGCAGAATGAGAGCTCCACACACACAAGAGTCCCGGCTGATCTGTAAGCACTGCAACTTTAGTGACGCATTGGCATACAGTAGAGGTGGCCTCCCCATGTGGCTTGGGGCACTTACAGCATGTGGGAGACAGAACTATCAAGGCAATAATTGCAAGACTTCTGACCTAGCCTTAGATGTCATGTGGTGTCACTCCCACTACATTTTCTTGTTTATGAGTGAGTCCCTAAGGTCAGTACAGATTTAAAAGGAGGGAATTAGACTCTGCTTCTCCATGGGAAAACGGCCAAAGGACATGTGACAATCTTTAATCTACCACATGTCTCTTCTCTCTATGAATCAGCAATTGGTGACTGCTGAGGTACTTATGAGCATGTGGTGGGGGAGCCTGTGATTGGGAGAAAAAAGGGAACAGAATTCCTCTTTCTCACTCTTGGTGGGATCTTAAGCACATCCTTTGGCTTGAATCTCTGTCTTCATCTTTGAGATAGGAAAATACTAATGTCAGGGGCTACTGGGAGTATTTTAATTAATTGATTAATTAATTTTTTTGCAGTGCTGGGAATGGAGCCCAGGGCTTTGTGCCTACTAGGCAAGCACTCCACTACTGAGTTATATCCCAAGCCCATTACTGGGACTATTTCAAATAGGAAAGATCTAGGTAAATCATAAGTAGTATATAAAAGTTGGTTATGATTATTATTAATAGCAATAATTATGACAATAACAGGCTAGGCTGTTATATATTTGCCTGCTACCATGGGATTTCTAAAGATTTTATCTTAACCCTGAAGAGTAGATTGCATGACAGGAGATTCAAGAGGCATGAAGATTGAGAGGAAGATGTTTCTGGGGAGAAATACTTTTCTGTGGCTTCTGCCTTGGCCAATACCTGGATTTGTGGTTGCTTTTGACATGTTTTGCAATCTACATTTCCTCTGAGTAAGAATAGCATCACATTCACAGTCATAAAATGCAGAGTGACTCTGGCTCCACTCCCACTCACTCTGCAGGGACTAGGAGCCCCTCGGGTTCCTCTCAAATGGTTCTGAGCCTTCCCACTGTGTTCAGCAGGCTCCTGCTCTTGGCAGCCTGTGGTGTCACCCCAACCCCCAGCCCTGCAGCTGCTGTAGCAGAGACTCTCAGCTCTGTCTAAGCCAAAAAGGTCCTTTTACTCCCAGTGCCTACCAAAGGGACTGACACTGCTGCGTGACTGTGCCAGAGGTGCCCAGACTGCCACCAGTAATGTTTGAGAGGGTGCTGAAACCCCCCACTAGATAACTGGTATCAGCAGGGGAACCACCTCCTGTGGGCCACCAAGAGCCTGGTATCACCTTTTCCAGGCTTTACCTACAAGTTATGTGCCCCACCCAAGGCAGAAAATCCCTCTGCCCTTTTATTGTATATCCTTCTGCTCTTTGCATGGCCATGTTGAAAGACAAGGATCATCTTGGTGAGTGTAATAGTGCTGGCCAACTATGTGCCACTGTTCTAGAATCAAGGCAGTGTGGTGAGAGGTTATGAGTGCAGAATTAATGTGCTGGGACTGAAATCCTTGGCACTACCTTCACAAGCTGTGTGACTCTGAATAGTAATTTATTTTGTCTGTACTTGTTTTCTCACCTGTAAAATGAAGATGTTGGTAGTACTTACTTCATAGGATTGTTGTGAAGCTTAATGAGAAAGCCCATCTAATGCTCTTAAATAGTATCTGGCACAGAATAACCACTCAATAGATGCAACTATCCGTTTACTATCAACCTTCATTCTTAAGGTCAGTTCCTTCCCCGGGATCTCTTTGATCTCAAACGCTATAGATGGCTATCTGTTGCCTCTCCAATCCTAAAAAATATGATTGAGCAACTTTGATCCTACCATGACCATAGACTATACTCAACCTGTGGCAATTGCTATAGTCAAAATCATCATTCCACAGTTTGTATTTATTTCACATATGTGAATGTTAATACTAATAATATAAGACCTAACACTCAGCGTTTGCTTGATGCTAGGTATTGGGCATACAGGAATGTTTTAGCTTATTTAATCCTCATGGCAACCCTATAAAGGAGATGTTTTCATTAACTTCATTTGATAGTGTAGTAGTCTGAAGCGTTGCCACAACAAAATAGTGTACCACAGGCTGTGTCACTTAAACCACAGAAATTCAATTTCTCACAGTTCTGGAGGCTCTCATCCTGGCTTGCAAATGGCTGCCTTTTCCCTGTGCCCTCATATAGTGGAAGGAGGGGGAAAACTGCTGGTGTCTCTTCTTATCATTATACTAATCCCATGGTGAGAGTCCCAGTCTCATGATTTCATTGAAAACTGTTCACCTCCAAAGGGGCCTACCTCAAAATATCATCACATTGGGGGTTAAGCTTCATCATTTGAATTTGGAGGGGCAGAATTCCATCTACAGCATTCTTCCCCTGCTCCTCCACAAATTCGTGTCCTTCTCACATGCAAAACACACCTATTCCACCCAATATCTCCTAACTTCTTAACTCATTCCCCTATCAACTCTAAAGTCCAAAGAAGGATCACCTAAATATTATCTGAAGAAGACATGGGTGACAAGGTACAATTCATCCTGAGGCAAAATTCTTCTCCAGTGATGACCTATGAAACTAGACAAGTTATGAGCCTCCAAAATGCAATGGTAGGACAGGCATGATACAGACATTCCCATTCCAAAAGAGAAAAACTGGGGAGAAAGGAATGGGTAGCAAGTCCCAAGTAAATCCAAAACTTGACAAGGCAAAATCCACTACATCTTAAGTTTCAAGAATAATATTCATTCATTACTCTGCCTTCCAAGTCCACTAATGTGGCAGTATCATCTGCAAAGTTAAGCAGTCTGGTGCTGTCATGGGAATCACTGGGCCTCTGTAGCTCTCTGCTGGACACAGTGCTACCCTTTGAAACTGAAGTGGAGCCAGCTTTGCCTGCCTGACTTGTACCCCCTCCACCTGTGGTGGGAAGAGCAGTTCTGATGATCTCTGAATCACCTGCACAGTCATTCTTCCCTTATCTCAAAGGATAGTGCACACTGCCAGCCAAATAGCTGTCCTGTCCTATAAAATCTAAGAGGTCCAATAATCTTCATTCTTTTGGTTCCACCTTCTCTGGCCCTTGTAGTTCAAATTAGTAGTGTCTCTGCTACTATAATCCCAACTACATTCCTGTCTTCTTTTCAGAGAATTGATTAAGTTCCTAAGTTCAACCCATAATCTTTTCTATCCAATGGTTATTCAACCACACCCTTAATTTTCTCTTCAAAACAAATTCTCCATTTTCTACAATATAGATAAGCTATGACTTTTCCAAATCTTCAAATTCTGATTCCTCTTTGCTTAACAATTTCTTCTCCAACCCATTTTTCAGCATTCATAGTTCACAATCATGAATAGCATAATGAAGTCCCAGTCAGGGGTGGGTCTCATATGTGATGATGGTTCCATAAGATTATTGCTATTGCTGAGGTCTTAAATAGACCCCCAAAGCCTCATGTGTTTGAAAAGTGATTGAATCCTGAAGGCTTTATACTCATTAGTGGTTTAGTTCACTGAAGAGTTCATAGCTGAGCTCATTGCTATTAGGAGGAAGAACTGCTTGGAGGCAGTTCACTGGAGCATGACCTGGAAGGGTGTATCTCCCTCCCCAACCCCTCTCTTCCTTCTCTGCTTCCTGGCTGCCCCACGGCATGAGGGGCTCTCCTCCACCAAGGCCCTTCCATCATGCCATCTCTGCCCTGGAGCCAGCTGACACTGGACTGAAGCCATGAGGCAAAAAACTCTCTTCTCCTTTAAGTTGTGAGAGTTGAATATTGTGTCTCAGCAACAGGAAAGAGACTGAGCCAACTATAATGGAGATGAAAAAACAGTCCTATCACCTAGTGGCCTTGTAGACATAGAAGTATTATAGTGCAACACATTACCCAGGTGTTTGTGGTGATGCTAGTGTAAACAAATCTATTATGCCTCAAGGCATATAAAAGTATAGCAGATACAATTATGTCTAACACCTAGTAAATGATATTGACAGAAAAATGAGCATGTTACTTGTTTATAGTTTTCTATCCTATACTTTTAATCATTATTTTAGAGTGTAATTTTGCTCCTTCTACTTCTTCAAAAAAAAGTTTACCACACAAAGTTTACTATGGCATGTTAACACTAACAGTTAACGACATATCTCTTATGTTTATTGCATCTCTTGATCACATCAAGAAATCATGAAGAATGATAAACCTGTATCATTTAGGCTTATACAAAGACTATTCATGATGTCTGAAAACGACAAAATTCATTTCTGAGAGTGTGTCCCACTCATGAAGCAGTGCATGACCATACTGCACTCAATCAGAGGAACTAAGTTGCTCCTTCAACACTGCTTGGAAATCTCCCGAGCTAAATATCCAGTTTTATTTCTTGTAAATTCTGCCTTTTGCCAACACCAAAACATAATTCAGCCAAGTTTTTTTTTTGCCACTTGAGAGAAAAAATTTCCTTTCCATCAATTTTCAACAACATATTTACCATTGGCTTCTAAGATATCCCTAGAATCACCTTTAACCCATTTTTTTATTGCACAAACTGCAACATTCTTCCCACTTCTACCTATTGCTCCATTGTAAATTTGGTTCCACACCTTTAGGTATTCATTACAAAAGCACCTGTCTTTTGTTACCAAAATCTATACTAGTCTGCCCCCCTGTTATATGAAAATATCATAGACTGAGTGACTTAAACGACAGACATTTACTTCTCACAGATTTGAAGGCTAAAAGACCAAGAGCAGAGGGCCAGCATGGTCAAGTTCTTGTGCAGGCTGTCTTCCTGGCTTGCATTGCAAACAGCTGCCTTTAACCGTGAGTGGCAGAGAGAGAGAAACACAGAGACACAGAGAGCACACTGGTGTCTCTTCTTACTAGGGCACTGATACCATTATGTGGGCCCCAACCTCATGACTGCATCATGGACTAATCACCTCTCAAAGGCTCTATCTCCAAATACCACCATATTGGAAGCTAGTGCATCAACATATGAATTTAAGAGAGGTGGGACAAAATTCTCTCCATTTCAGATGATTTATCAGTCTGATTTTCATTGCTATAAAGAATGGAAACACCTCAAGACCATAATTTTAAGTGAAATAAGTCAGACATGTAAGTTTAAATGTCGCATTGTTTCTCTTACATGAGAAGCCCGAAGTATAAATAATTAGCAAGTAGAAGATAGGTATTAGAAAGTAGGTGGAGGATCTTTTTTCAAATGGGAAGATGAACAAGAGAGGAGGAGAGAAGGAAGATAAAAGGGTTATAAAAAACTATTGAAGGAAAAAATGGAAGTAGAGTTTTTGCAAAGGGGGAGGGGAAGAAGAGTTGGAGGGAGTAGGGAGGGAGGGGGTGGAAAGGGACAGAAAGAATTAAGATGTGCTATGTACATGTACCAACTACCCATGATAAATTTAATCACTATGTGCTGCAAACACGTACTAATAAAAAATTTAGAAGAAATATCTGAAGCAGCCTACTTTACAAAGAAAAAGGGTTTGTATTAATCCATAATTTCTGGAGTAGCACGGTCTGAGAGTAATTTCTGGTGACAACCTTCTTGATGGCAGAGCCCCAAAGTGTCAGAGAGCATCACATGGCAAGAGAAAGGGAAAAGATATGTTATGGTTTGTGCCTGGATGTCCTCCCAAAGCGTCATGTGGTCGGGGGGGGTGGGTGGAGGCAGGATTTTCGGAGGCAGCTGAATCTTGATTGGTTCATTGTCTAGTGCTGGGATTGGAGGTGTGAATGCTACACCGGCCCTAGCCTACATATAGTATAACAGACAGAAAAGAGGCTTGCATCTCCTTTATTTTTTGCTCTTGTTGCTTTTGTGGTCTTCCACCACCACGAACAGTTGGCCCTCTGCAATGCACCCTGCCTTGGAGCCAGCTGATTATGGACTGAAAACTCTGCAAACTGTGAGCTAAATAAACTTTTCCTCCTCTGAGTGCTGGGTATTTTGTCTCAGCAATGAGAGGACAGTAACTAAGAGAAGGAATATGTTCACATGAGTGTGGTCTCTCTCCCACTTAAAAGCTACCAGGATTCAATCATGGGGGCTCCACCTTAGTGATCTTATGGGAAATCAATCACCTCTCAAAGCCTCACCTCTAAGCACTGTAGTTAGATGAACATTCCACTCTCTTAAAATAATTACATACGAATTCAGGGATTAGAGTTCAACATGTGAAACCATACTTGATGGGAAAATTGAAACACATAGAAACTAAATAAATTTCCCAAGGTTACAGTTGCTAAGTGGAGGAACCATGACTCAAGTCCAACTCTCTGGCACCAAAATCCCACCTCTCTTCCCATACATAATACTTTTATCCTTTCATTAATGGGTAGATAGAGTTTGGATGCCAAAAATCACCAACTACATTTTTCTGGATAACAGTGGCTCCAGTGTTCAGTGGCTTCAGTGACTCATTGCTGCTCTTGATTCTGTGGGTTGGGTGCAGGTTCTTCTGTTAATCATGACTGGACTCCATCATGTGGTTGCCTTCAACTGGAAGGTTGTCTGGGGTCTTTGGCTCAGGGAAGACAGCTGGGACAGCTGACCATCCTTTTCCACGTGGTTTCCCATCCCGGATGCATGATGGCCTCAGTATGATGGTCTTAGATTTCTGAGGGTAGAGTGGAACCTGCAAGGTCATTTGACACCTAGGCTCAGAAGTTGTACATCGCTTCTATGTTCTACTGATGCAACAAGTTACAAAGTCAGCTCAGAATCAAGAGATGGGCAGGGTAGTCTCCAAGGCCTTTAAGAGAGGAGTTGTAAGATCACACTGAAAAGGAGTATTAGTGATGGGATGGAAGGAGTTTGTAGCCATTAAACCATACAGCACAAATAAATAAAAACCTGGATGTTAGACAACACCTAACACATCTCTATTAGTGAGGGCTCTTGCTCGTGTATGAAAGAACCCAATTTAAACTGGCTTGTCAAGAGAAGGAAGAGAAAATATACTGGATCATTTTTCTTTTAAATCCAAGAGTTAGTCTGCCTTGGCTACCAGCATTTGGTCTCTTGTTCTTTCCTTTCCTCAGATGAGACCACCTCCACATAGTGGTAAATTGGATACTAGCAGCTTCATCTTTACAATTCTACTAAAAAAGAAATTTTTCTCCCAAATTTTTGCAAACAACATCCCAAAATAACATCTCATTGGTATGGCTGTGGATCTTTGAAGAAATCACAGAAGCCAGGAAATTAGAATGTGCTGATTGGTCACTCTCGGGTCACATGTCTGTGGGAATGGTGTAAACCCATGGGTATGTTAGTAAAAATGTTTAACAAGTAGCTCTAGGATGGGGTAAAGGAAAAGTCCTGTTATAGCACACACTGAATTCACTGGTGCACATACTACCACCTTAGCTGATTTCAAGTTTAGTCTAGTATGATGCCGCTGAACACAGAGTTGGGGAGAGATGGCATCATCAGAGGTGGTAGAAATGGTCTCCAGAGCACCACTACATGAGTCCAAACCGACCAGACAGGTAAGAATGGGGGAAGGGCAGTACTCCAGAGAGAAATCATGGGCACTAAAGAGAGAAAACTCTACTTCCAACTAAATCCTTTATTTTCCTGGACATATATTAGTTGTTGGAGCAGCTCTTACCAGTCCAGGGCTGCTCTGGATTGTGAGATACTTGACCCTAGGCAGGAGAAGACAGTACAAAGTAGCAGTTAAAACCATATAACTTACATCATTCCTGGCATTGTCACTGACTTGCTGTGTGACCTTAATTGAGTTATCTGTCTATCTGTCTTTTCTGTGCCTCCATTTATGCATCTACTAAATAGGGATAATGATAACAACTACTTTATGAAGTTGACTTGAAGACTAGATGAGGTAATCCAAGCAGAGTATTTGGTACAAAGGACTCAAAAATGTTAGTTGTTACTTCGAATGTGGTTTTTAAGAATAACTATCAATCTTCACTCAGTTTGGGGAAGGAACAAGGTCAGACAGGCTGGTAACTTATCATGTTGAGAAATAACTGATGTAGTGTGAAAATTTGCTGAACAAATGATTTATTTCAACATTTTATCATGTTGAACATCTACTGTCTCCAAACCTCCTTCTGACTTTGATCAGTTTTAACAGAAGCAAAATAACAAAGTACCAGTCCCCTAAATATTGTCCATTCAGAGGGAAACAGAATTAGGAGAATCTGAGCAAATACTTCACAAATCACAAGATCCTTTGCTAGTGTGTCTGTGACATCAAGTTCCAGGTTTGAACGTGAGTTTTCATTAACGAGAGGAAAACAAACCTTTAGAAACAGCAGTTTATCCTGGGAGGACTGATCTCCTCCAGGGCATGGGTGCAGACTGTGGCTCTGGCTGCATCTGCTTGAAGTGAGGATCTGTGGCAGAACATCAGGACTTCTGGCCTCTGCAGTGGGGTTCAAATCCAGCCTCTGCTCCTGGTCAGGCCCTTGGAGTTATCTGTACAAACTCACAGTGCCAGGTAAGACCCAAGGCTCCCTTAGACCTTCTGAACCACTGATTTGGCCACTACTCACAGAACAATCTGAGCATGAACGTGAAATAGCCCTGGAGTTGGGCTGGGCAGGGCTGCTGCAATGACTGATGTGTGTCCAGCAAGACCTGGCCATGGTGTGGTCTCTCTCTCAGGCTAGAACTGAGGATTTGTGGGTCTGGGTGTTTTGATTTGATGACCTGAAACTTTAGCCTTTCTGGGACCTGGGAGAGAAGCCCAAGAAGAGGAGTTGTCAAGGGAGTTAATGTTTGGCCTGGGTTTGATTTGTTCCATTTTTTTTGCGGCTGCTCCATTTGTTTTTGAAGTGTCCCTTGGTCAGTTGCCACAGAACCTGGAGTGTCCCTAGACACCTCACTCCCAAATTGGATTTGGGGCTGTAGGTAGGGAGGGTAAGGAATAAAGGAGGATGAGGAGCCCTGTCTTCCAAAGACAGGGAGGAGGGCCTAGAGAAGGTGCATGCAGAGATGAAAAGACTTGTGACTATTTTTTGACATCTGTGCAGGGGAGCCTGAGTGCTTCAGAGTTCAGTGGAGGGAGGAGGAGAAAGGCTTCGAGGAAGAAGGGACTACTGGTGCCTCCTCCAAGGGCCAACAGAGGTATTGGCAGAGGAAAGCAAAAGCATTGAAGCTGGAGGACTGGCCTGTGGGGAGATAGAAGTAGAAGGTTCTGAATAGAAGTTGGAAGGAGAAGGCAGGGGACAGAACTGAGTGCAAGTCAATGGGCCTGATGGAGGTTGGGGCAGGAGCTACTAAAGATAAGGACTGGGGAAGTCTTGGGAAAACAGGAAGCATGGAGGGTAGACATAATGCAAATATAAATGAGAATAGAATTTCTGTTTTTCCAGAGCTTGTAAAATAGTCTCTGACTTTCTTTTTTGAGGAGAACCCAT
Source organism: Dinomys branickii (assembly GCA_004027595.1). NCBI lineage: Eukaryota > Metazoa > Chordata > Mammalia > Rodentia > Dinomyidae > Dinomys > Dinomys branickii. Next base: position 9,838 of record PVLD010036852.1, read on the forward strand.
TATTATCACAGTAATCCAGGAAATTGAAGAGCTTTAGAAAAGTCCTTCAGAGGGAGGCACCATCCAGGCCTCTACAGGACAGTGGGGGTCTCGGTTGCACGCTCTGATGCTTTTCCTCCACCCTATGTTTCTCTTCTTCTATGACAAGAAGCCTACATCTGGGGAAAATGGGGTGATTAAGAAAACATTCTGAGAGATAAATCTTGTAACACAAACTGCAGAACGGCTGTCCCTTTAAAGCACAGAACAGCCATTCAGTCATTGATTCATCCTCTAAAATGCAGAGCCATCCTGCCTGCCATACATGCACACAAACACACACAAATGTATACACACACGTACCTGCACACACACATATACACACATGCACCTGTGTACATACATACACACATGTACACCTGCACACACATGCACATGCACACCTGTGTGCACACGGACCTGTGCACACACATACGCAGTGCACCTGTGCACATATACACAGTGCACCTGAATGCACACATACGCATGCACCTGTTCACACACACATACATGTGACTGCGTGCATGCACACACATGCACCTGCATGCACACACACACACACACACACACACATACATGCACCTGCGTGCACACACACATGCATCTGTACACACATACACACGTACGTACCTGCACACAAAGGGGAGCTCAGTTTCATTTGGTGCAGCTACAGCCACTGCTCCCACACTTTTCCTGTTCACAAATACAGTTCTGGCTTGGGTTTAAAGCATTAACAACAGCACCAGGAAGCAGGAGAGGGGAAGAAAATCATGGCAACAAATGCTAGATGCCCACGCACTAGATCCTCCTG
>PVLD010036853.1:0-10666 GCA_004027595.1 Dinomys branickii
GGGAGTGGGGGAGGAGACACAGTGCATGCTGTGGCGGGCAGGAAGCAGAGAGCGGGGGCGGGAGTGGGGCGGACTTGAGCTTCCATTCCCTGCTCACGGTGACCACCTCTTCCCACCAGGCTTCCCCTGCCCACATCACACCCAGCTATGACCCCATCCGCAGATGACTCCAGTGTCATACAGCCGCGATCCAGTGCACGGTGCAGGCTCCTCCCGAAGCTGCACTTATGAGCACATGAGGCTTTGGGGTCATCACCCGGACCTGAGGGGGAGGCGTGCGCAGACCCTCTTCCAGCAGATGAGGCTTCTGTATGCCAACTTGTAAGCTGTGCAGGCTCAGGACGAGTGATTGGGCTCACCTGCCCAGGCCAGGGTGTTTATTACTCAGCTTAGTGTGGAGCAACACCCAGGGAAATGTGAGTGCCAGGTTGGTGTTGATGGTGCACCAAGCACAGTGCTCCTAGAGTGAATACTGATGGTCACTCAGCGTGTTGGTGGTTCATTTGTATTGAGGAAATGGTTAATATCAGCTCCTGCAATGGACAGTGATCCTCCTTCGCCCAGTTTAGCCCTCCCCTCCCTCAGGTATAAAGACCGTAGTAAGAAAAGAGTGTGGCTCTTACTGAAGGAGCGGCCAGCACGTCCCCACCAGGCATGAAGGGCAGTGCTTTGCTGGGGCCTGCACTGGATCCCAAGGGTCATCTTCACGCTGGGCCACGGAGGAGTCCAGCACTGTTTGAGGTCTAGCGCATAATGACTTTTAGGTGATCCGGGTAAAATGGAATCACGTGGACACATCTGTCTCCTACTAGAAAGCCTCGTAGGACACGTGCAGTCCTGGTTCAGGAAGACCTCCCACGGCCCCAGGGTCACCTCTCTTCCTGCACACATGGTGACAGTGGACGGCTAAGGAGTAGATGGAGCCCCCTTGTGACCACTGGAGCTGAGCACTGAGATCTTTCTTACCTGGGGTACCTGGCAGCACAGCAAAGATCTCCCAGAGAAGAGCATGATGGGAAAGCCTTCCGTGTGGCACAGGGTGGCTGTGGCAGGAGCCGATGCTGCTCTGCCCACGGACTGGAGCTGCCCTGCCCACGGACTGGAGCTGCCCACACTGTGACCTCTCCACCCAGGGCCCTCACACCTCGCAGCACCTGCTCGGCCTGACTGCAGTGACCCCCTGTGTCCTGCACACAAGGACCCTGCTGTGACACCACTGGGGTGAACTGTCTCTTTGTCACTGTCCCCTGGAGACTGTCCTAAGTCCCCTCCTGGGACTTGGGGATGCCCTGCCTTCTCCCGGTCTCACTTCCTCTCTGTCCTCCTCATCCTCTGAGAGGCTCTCTGTCCCCACCCGGAAACCCTTCCTCACCGTCCCTGTGTGCGCCTCCTCCCCGCCCGGACCCCTGGGAACACAGGCCAAGGGCTCCTGTTTCCTCTGCCAGGTCGGCTCTGTCTGCGTTTCCCGGTGACCACACGAGTCCGCAGTCACACGTTCTCATTTGCATCCAGCGTGTTCATGTTTCTTATCTTCCCCCTCCTGGGATTCGTTTCTGGTGTCTGTGCACACAGTCAGGCTGCCTTCACGCACTGACTTTCTGAGTCTCTGCACAGTCCCGGCTCCTTCTCTAGCCATCTCTGTGCTCACCGTCACTGCTGTCCTTGTCACCATCTCGTCCTCAGGCCCTTCCTGGGCCTCAGAGAGACGCTGAGCAGAAGCCCAGTGACTCAGCTCTTTCTGTCCTTGCTAATTCTTGGGGCAAAGACATAAGTTTTCCTTCATAAGTAGAAAGCTTCTTCCAGGTCCTTTGTAAATTTCTTTCTAACTCAATTGAGCACCTTATCCTGTTACTTGAAATTGTTTACGCTGCTGGACTTTCTATAGAATTCTTTCCTTCATCTTCTCAGGTGAACACATTTTTCCTTTTCTCTGTACTGTTGCGGCAAAAATCAGAAATCGGGTCAAACTCCGTAGGGGATCCAAAAACTCATTCAGAACAAATGGAGTTTTAATTAATTTTAATTTAGAATCAATTTGGACCGGTCATTGCCCCCCATTCCCGACCAGAGAATGTGGCACTTAACTGCCTTTGTTCTCACCTTGTATACATTTTTGGTTTCCATGGTAATAGATTGGAATGTCTAGGCCTGGCCATAGTTGTTTACCTTGCACCATGTGACCAGGTCAGGCTCTGGCCATAATGATATATGTACTTTAACAATTCAAGCAAGGAGAAGAATTCCAGGACAAAGTCAGGACTGCAAAATTAACTTTTTACAACCCCTCCAGGATGTTTCTCAAGACTCATTTTGAGGCTTGTCTATCTTAAAATGTTGTGCTAAAAGTCACTGCCCATTACAGTACATGCAGTAAAATACACTGTTGATATAAATTACTCCTGCAGCTGTGATTCTCGGGCAACCCCACCTTGCTCACAGTTTTGCACAGCAGGCTGTGTTATTTGCTCCTGTTTAACCCAGCTGCCCTGTACGGTCATTTTCCTCTAATAAAAAAATGAGGGAGAGTTTCTAGTGGGAACATTGTCTACCCAACTGTACAGGCTCACACATGTTCCTTGTGTATTTCTTTTGTGAATATTATTTTGTTTTCAATGTTCCCAGGTTGTTGTAAACTTTATTAGATTTTAAGAATAAGTTTGTATCTATATTGTTTTAATTTAAATTACTGTTGCTTGCTATGATCGTTCTTTCTTTTTTTAATTTTTTACTTTTTGGTACTGAGACTTGAACTCAGGACCTTGTGCTTGCCAGGCAGGCACCTGTGTAAGTGAGTCACATCCCTGGTCCTGATCATTATTTCTCACTTTGTCAAAATTAATGCCATTTTCATGAAACTGTAATGTTTTTGTTTCAGTTTGTTTATTTAAGGCTTGCATTTATGCTAAAGTATGGATGCTTCATAAGCTTGGTGTGTGCTTTTAATCTTATGATAAATTTGACCACTTTGTAATTTCCTTGGGTGATTCTTAGTTAATTTAAGAGCTAACTTGTTAAATATTCAGATGTATTGGTGTAGCTCCTTTCAACTACAGGATCAGGTGATGTCTAGAATCCCTCAGGGTCCCACGCAGGACCCCAGGCTGCCCATGGTCCTCAGCTGAGTGTGCGTGGAGCAGCTCGTGTCCCCCCTGCATCCCCCATGTGCCAATTCCCTGAACTGTTGGGTCTGACATTTCTCCTGGGCTCATGGATGACCAGGAGGGCGTACACACTGGGCACAGCTGGGGGCTCCTCTTCCTGGGAGGAAGGGGCTGAAGTTGGCCCTTGTTTGAGCTTAAAGCTGTTCAGCTGGGCGTAGGTCACTCCCTGGGGACCTTCAGAGTCAGCTGCCTGGGGGAGTGAGAGTAGGGATGGGAGTGAGGGTGCAGCCTGGGAAATCCTGGGGACTTGGAGGGGACAGCTCTCACCTGTCTGCCCCTCCGCCTGTCCTCTCCTGGGGGTCTGTCCTTTAGGTCCAGGAAAGGCCTTGATATGGGGGAAGCAGGGGAGACCCCATCACATCTCCGTCTGGAGGGCTGCACCTGGGTGTAGGTCACTTCCTGGGGGTCCCCGTGCTCAGGGCTCTGCAGGAGGAAGAGAGGGACAAAGGCTGCTCCTTGACTCCACTCTGCACCCTCACTCAGTCCCACAGGGACCCCAGGGTGAGCACTGGGACAGCAGTCAGCTCGGACCCTCCCTGACCAAACTTCCAGGGGCTTCACGAGCTCCATCAGAGCCCAGGGACCCCTGGACTGAGCCCTGCAGAGCTCTGCACCTGGGCACTGACACTTCTGTCCTCCATCTGTCACCTCCCGTGAGAATGGACCTCAGGCAGCTCCAGGACAAGGTGCGGTGTCCCCACCTGACCTGGCACTTGCTGCTCTCTAGACAGTCCCACACGTATCCTGGGTTCAGGTCTCTGCTGAGACGCAGGTGCTCAGGGGGCCTTTCTGCACCTTTCCCTATGGCCCTCCCTGCTCTTCCCCAGGCGCTCCGCCCTTCCCTGCCCTGTGTCGGTCACAGCGCTGGGCACTGCTTGGGTCTCTGTGCCCTGCTGTGTTCTGTCACCACTGACCGTGCAGGGTGCTGCTGAGGACACAGACTGCTCGGAACTGATGGCAGTGAACCCTGGAGGAGGCAGGGCTCCCTGTGCTGCTGGCGATGGAGCCTACTGGGAGGAGGGGCGGGGCTGGCAGGACACCGCTCCTCACTCATTGGGCAGCAGCCTGTAGGAGCTTGGGGAGGCTCAGGGCGGAGACAGAGATGTGGGTCCTTGCCCTCAGGAGCTCATGGCCTTGCAGGGAGAGGATGCAGATTTAAGCAAGGAAAGAATGTGGTGAGGAAGAATGGGAGAAAAAGGCAGTGGTGTGAGAGGGGTGGGTGCAGGAGAGGACAATTTACCTGGTGGCTGGGAGCCCTCTGGGGAGGTGGCAGCAGAGCTATGTCCTGGTGATGAGAAGGAGGCCGCCCTATGACACCTGCATGGAGCCCTCACTGCATCTGTGGTGGCTCCTGCTGGACAGGGTCAGACCCAGGCTCCTGTGGCTTGCGGGGCCCTAACCACAGCTGCTGACCCCTCCTTGGGGTGCAGCCGAGGCCGTCCTCTCCCTCCTCACCTGCCTTCCTGCACTGGCCATGACGCTGCTGACTCAAGAGCACAAGGAGTGCGAGCAGGAGGAGCGAGGCCACTGAGGCCCAGGTCAGAATGTTCAGGTTCCTCCCCGGACCTTGGCCAGGAGGGACGTGAAGAGCAGGAAGTGATTCCCTTAAATGCTGACCCTGCCCTGCGTGGGGTTTGCATCCATCACCTCAAACTCTCACAGGCCTGGGACGTGCCACTGCCGTCCGCACCCAGGCAGTCTACAGAGAAGAAAATCCAGGTTCTGAGAGAAGGACTCTTTCCCGAATCCTCTCCACACCTCCACTTGAAGCCGCATCCTCTGGACACCAGCAGAGCTGAGACTGGATTGAGGTCTGAGATGGGCTGAGACCCTCCAGGTGGCCTGGACGCAGGGCACTGGGGACAGAGCCCGAGACTCACCTGCTGAGATGGTGGGTGCTGAGGGTGAGGACGCAGGGCCCCCAGAGCATCCTGTGGATGAGCCTGGTGTGGTGATGGGTGCTAACGGTGGGGGGCTGGGACCAGATGACCCTGGCAATGAAAACAAGAGAAAGTGACCTCCAGTGCTGCCCTTGGGCCCCTGCCACTGCTGGCTGTCCACAGTCACTGCTCAGCCTCCCCAACATCATCCCATGCCCATATGGCAGTTTCCAAATTCAAATCAAGGGGCAGAGAGGGGCATGACTTGGAGGAATTCTGTTGCTTAGAGGAAGGAGCCTCCCCTGGCTGGAATCCCTAGGTCCTGCTCACTCTAACTGAGAAAAAGATTCTCAAGGGTTAAGGCCAAGAGTGACACTTTGAGCTGAGAGAGGACAGAGACAGGGTCTTCTCACCTGAGCCCAGGAGCTCCAGGCGGTCATTGGGTATGGACCACACCTGTGGACTTCTCCTGTAATTCCCGTAGCATCTCAGTGTCCACCTGTGTCCAGTATTCATGGGGCCCACAGGGAACAGAGCCTGGAACTGCCCATTGGGAAGTTGCTGTGACCCAGGGTCCTGGAGAGCTTGGCTTCTCCTTCCTTAGTCAGAATGAATCTGACAAATTGTTGCCTTGAGCTACACTGGAGGGTCACTTTGTCTCCTGAGGTCACCACAGGGCTGGGTAGGGCTGAGAGGCTGGGTTTGCTGTGGACTCCTGGGAGAGTAGAAGGCAGTGTCTGTAAATGGACTCACACCTCCCACATTGTCCCTGGGCTGGGCTGTGAGAGGGAGACACCCCTGAGAGCAGACCCCTTGCTGAGGCAGAACCTGGGGCTGGAACCCTGAGTGTCCTCTCACCTCTCACCACCAGCTCCAGGGGGTCATTGAGCTCTGACCAGCCAGCAGCACTGCGGTAGTAACAGCGATATCGCCCCCCATCATCTTCTGTCATGGATGGGATGGAGAACTTGGCCTTGTGAAATAAGAGCAATATTTCCAAGGTCCTTGGTCGTCCTTCTCCGTACAGAATGTACTTCTGCGCCCCCAGCATCCCCTGACACCAGATGCTCACAGAGTTTCCCCAGGGCGTCACAGAGTCCGGCTCAGCCCAGAGCCTGGGTTTGGGGAGGGTCCCTGCAAGGAAGTCAGAGACTGAGCCCAGGACCTTCTCCATCTCCTATGTCATTCCAAGGCCTTTCCCGGTTTGTCACCCTCAGCCCAAGCTTGTGTCTCTGCAAGTGAGGTCCAGGGGCTGAGGATGGGACAGAACACGGGGTTCTGGGGAGGACTCACCTGTGGGTCTTTGGAGCCCATTTGCAGACTCAACCCCGGAAAAGAGTTTTCTGTGCTGACAGAGGTTCCCTCTGATGCCTGAGCAGATTCCCCCCCTCCAGCACTGACCTAGGCAGAACAGAATGGGCATGGTAGGCATCATGTCTCCTACTCTGACTGCTCCAGCTCTGAGACCTCAGGAGACCTCAGCGCTGCAGGACACGCAGATGAACGGAAGTGGAAAGTCAGAGACAGCACCGCCTCTGAGTCCGCCTCTGTGGACCCACCCAAAGGGGACAGACAGCTGCTCCCTGGGCTGGGCTCTGGATTCTGAAGGTCCAGGATCCAAAGCTCCCTGGCGAGATCATAGCCTAAGTCTAAGCTGTCTCTTGGTCCCAGACCTTCCCACCTGGTGAGTCCAAATCATTAAAGGAAGGACCTAGTCTTCATCCTTGATGGCTGCAGAAGTCAGCTTCCAACCAGGACACTCCTCTGAGAGCCTTCCTGGAGTGTCGCTCCTGGGCCATTTTTAAAGAGGTGTTTACTTGGGAGAGTTTCCCCAGACTCCAGAGATACCTCCTGGTCTAGAGGTGCATGTGGCTGCATTCTGAGAGGAAGATCTTCCATGGAGACCCAGTGTCTGATTGCTCATTGTACAGGAACAGGAAGCGAAAGGACCTCTCTTTGCATCTGCATTTCCTCTTTCTATATGGCAGTCTCTAGTATTTCACTATGGTGACAGTCCGCTGACTGACCCAGCAGCCAAAATAAATGTGTTTTTCTTCCTGTGCTCTGATCCCATTTCCCATTTTAGTGGTTTTCCTTCTAGGGACCTAAAGCTCAATGGCTGTCACGTGCTGCAGAGGAAGTCATCACAGCTGTTCACACACTGTCCTGTGAGCTGAGAGCTCTGCTGGGCTTCATGGCCCCTGGCCTGGGCTGTGGATGAAGAGAATGTGGCCTTGTGTGAATAGGCAGTGGCAGGCCATGCCCCACATGTAAGTCCTCTCTTTCCCTGCGTGCTTTACCATCAGGATCTCATCTGTGTTGGGTGACAGTGACAGTCAGGAAGGCACACATACTGTGTGAAGAAAGCACTGTGAAAAGTAACAGCTCTGAGAGAACATGGAGCAGTGAGGCTCCCTCTGAGCTGCCCCAGGCAGGGGCACTGTCCTTACAGAGTGAAGAGCCTCTGCTCACCTGGACAGTGGCTACAGCTGGGGGAGCTGATGACTGTGAGACCTCGTGTGGCCATGGGATGTGCATGGTGACCGCTTCCCTGACAGGAGGCTCAGTGTCCTCACACCAGGAAGTGCAGGGACACAGTGGGCTCATGGTCCCTGTGTTCCAATCTGAATCTCCACACAGTCCAGATCTGCCAGGGGCCTTGGCAGACATGACCTGTGACCAGGGCAGTGTGAGCAGCGCACAGGGAAGTAGAAGGTGAACCTGAAATGGGAGCGGCGTCACTCTGTGGCTGGATCAGGTACAGCCCCCAGGCACATGGGCTCTGGGCACCACTGGGGGTGGCTGTGGAATTGGTCTGGGAGTGGAATTTGGAAGAGTGGGGAGGAGTGGGCAGGAGGCAGCCTGGAGCCCTGGTGGGGAGTTTGCCTGGGATTCTGGTGAGAGCTCAGAGCATCAGACCCTGATGGAAATGCGGACAGTGAATGCTCTGCTCACAAGGCTTCAGATGGAAACAAGGACTGTCTGGGAAGTGGGTTAAAGGCAGCTTGCTTAGTAGTTTGGGGGAGCATTGTGTTTTTGCCAAATTAGAATTTAGACAGCTCATGTCTCCCAAGAATTTAAAGTACTCCAGAAATACTAAGAAAAAACTCATATAGGATCAAAATATGTGTTAGGAATCTCAGGGAAAAGAACCTACAGAGAAGACAGAAACAGACCGAAGAGAATTTCCTTCTCAAATAGGTTTAACCATTTTATTTCTGGGTCAGGTGATTGCTGCTTATGGGGAGGAAGAAAACAGTTGTAAAGCTTCTACCAGTGAAAAACTGGTTAACACATTTTGCCCACATACAGTGTTTTGCAACCACACTTGCGTATGCAGTGGAAATGTAAAGCACAAAAATGTGACAGATTTTTTAAGGCTCAACTTGTAGTTTATTGTTAATCATTCTTGAAAAAGAAACCTCACAATCTGTAACTCTGAGAGACTGGTTGTGTTGTAGCTCAAAGCTAAGTGTATTTGTGGCTGGTGCAGCTTCCTCTTAGCACCAGCAGAGCTGCACCATGCCCAGGTCCATTCAGTGTCTGGGGACAGAAAGAGTGTGGACATCTGTCTGTATGTCTGTACCCATCCTGCTGCAGCACAGGCTGTGTGTGGATGGCAGCATAGGTGGTGTCCTGCATGCACCAGGCTCACAGTTCTGTGGACTACTCTCAGCCCAGAGAGCAGTGTGTGCCCCTCAGCACCAACCTCAGTGAAGCCCTTTGTAGCTGAGAGGCAAGCAGGGACAGAGAGGACACAGCATGTGGCAAGAAGATCTGGGCCCATTAGCATCCTGGAGAGACAATCACATATGAGATGACCCAGGCCTGTATGGACTTCGTCCTCCATCACAGTGTCAGGTCTTGGTGTTGGCCTAGGGTGATCAGGATTGGCATCAACAGTGCATGAACTCAGCTTTCCAAGAGTCCCTCCTCTAGCCTGGATCCTGGATTTTCTACCATGACCCTCTGCTGCCTTCCCTCCCAGGATTTATAGGACACTGGAAGCTGACTGATTTGGGGCAAGTTGTTTCTTCTGCAAGACAGGATGCAGGATCTAAGAAAAGTTAGAAAACAAACAGGATGTGATAGTCACAGCCCAGGTCACATTCTGCAGAGTTCACTGTTCGCTGCCCACACAGGAAGATGACCACCTCCTTCTTACCACAGCACAGCAGGGGAGGTGTGAGGGAAACTTGCAGATGAGGCCCAGGTGCAACAGCTCTAACCAGGGCTGCACTGAACCCTCTGCCAAACAGTCCCAGTGTGTGCACACCACACATACCACACTGCTGCCCTGGAGCCACAAGGAGGTATTGCTATGTGCTCCCTGCCCTTGAGAGATCCAGATGTGATTCTGCTTCTAAAGCAGCATTCCCCTGCCACATGAACATATTCATCAATACTGCAGTTTAGTAGAGGATTATGTTCTTGATCTGCCGTCCATTTCCATTTTACCCTTGGTGAGTATTGTTACATATTTGTACATTTCCAGCCCTTTTCCCACACTCTGTGTTTTAAACTCTGATTAACCTGTCCTTGGTATTATTTACTATGTTGAGATTTCTTTAGAATCTTTGAAAATTAATCTTGAAGACAGCATTGCAGCTGATTGCAAAAAGAAAGATCTCTTAAAAATAACAAGGAACCAGGAAATATCAATTCAACAACTGCAAGATGGTGCCAAGAGAAACAACATTAAACTAGTAGGTGTAAATGAAACAGCAAGAATCAACACAAATGACATAAAAAGAATATTTGCAGAAGTAATAGCAGAAAATTTCCCAAACATGGAAAAGGAATCTGACATACAGGCAAATGAGGTAATAGAACTCAAACTAGCCATAACAGAAATAAAACTACACCCACAGATATAATAATAAGATCCCAGAAATTCAGCAAAAGCACAGAAAATTAAAAGCTGTTAGAGAAAAGAAACAGACCACCTATAAAGGAAAGCCCATCAGAATCATGGCAGATTTTTCAACACAAACCATGAAATCAAGAAGAGCTTGGAATGAAGTCTTCCAAGTCCTAAAAAAAAAAAAAAGAAAAAGAAAAAGAAAACAATTTCCAACCCAGATTGATGTATCCTGCAAAATTATCTTTCCAATTTAATGGAGAAATAAAGTATTTCCACCACAAAGAACAAGTGAAGAACTTTATGAGTGCCAAGCCAACTGTACAGAGTACTAAAAGATATTCTAGAAAAAGATAAAATTGATCATAATTCCAAGAACAATGATAGGACAGAACTAACTAGCACAGCAAGCAATTAAACAGGGAGTAAAAGCAGGAAACCAATAGTATGTAAATAATATGACAAAGATAAGTCAACATATTTCAGTTGTAACCATTAATGTAAATAGCCTCAATTCACCAATCAAAAGAATCAGACTGGCAGAGTGGATCAAGAAACAAAATCCGAAAGAGACAAAAATGTATGTATGTATATATGAATATACATATATGCAGGAGAGCTAACATGGTTCTACTATTGTATTATATCACTTAATGCTAAGAAATAATCGATGACGGGTTATTTGATCAATCTTGTATGTCTGTATGTGTTATCCTGAACACACACTTCGAAGATATCAATATGCAAAGCAGCAACTATTGGTG
>PVLD010036854.1:0-10665 GCA_004027595.1 Dinomys branickii
ATCCATCCATCCATCCACCCATCCATCCATCCATCCATCCACCCATCCATCCATCCATCCATCCATCTGTCCATTCACCTATTCCCTTTTCCAGCCCACATCTATCCGTCCATCTATCTCCTATCCGTCCATCCATCCATTCATCTTCCACGCCCATCTACCCCTCAGCCTCCATCCTCTATCCTCCACCCCCGCAAATCCTCTCACTTCTTACTCAGTCTGGGCTTGTAGTCACTTTTGCTAGCTTCTGCATACACATGCACTATTGTAGTCAGGGTTTGTAAGGATATATTTAATACAAGACACACAATTTATAGGATTATTTTATAATATTCACCCAAAAAGTCAAATGCAGAAGGGTGCAAGATATCTCACCATGCACTAGAGACCCAAAGAATCCAGCTGAGGGCCTGGATCCCACAGCAATTTCCTGCATGAGTCCAGCTTAAGACCTAAAGCCCATGACATTGTCTTGTGTGAGGCTATATCAAGAATCTCCTCTGGGAAGGTCCAAAGGTCAGTGGTGGAAGCTAGAAAGTTTGTCAGGAGGATGAAGGATCTGTGCTAGCAGCTGAGGGATCTGCACTGGAGCCTGGAAGTGATGCTCAAAATAAAGACCAGAGCTCTCCTGAAAAGTACCACAGTGAGGATGCAAGTGCCTCTGATGATGAGAACCAGCATGACAAGCCTCTCTAGGAGAGTCAGCAGCACACTATCTTCCCCTCCAGGTCTCCTTTTATGCTGCTGGCAACAATCCCCAGGTGGCTTTCCACACCCAGCACCACCTGACTCAGTTCACCTGGGTGTTACAAGTTGATCTTTAGTTAATTCACCACAGTCCATCCCTGGTCAACTTGATAACCAGACACATTTCCTTCAACACAGTCTCCATGGCAGATGTATGAAAAGTTGACATGTCTTGTTCTATTCAGATTTACATTAATGTGACAATTACATATATGTAATTCTTGCTGCACTCATTTCCGAAGAAAAAACAAATACTCAGAGGGTTTTCAAAGTTCAAGGTTAAAACCACAATACCTTGACTAAATAACCTGATTACAAATGTGTGTCTAAAAGCCACATTCAAGTCATGTTAAGAGAGCTATTACAATCACGATCCTTCCTTACTATATTAACTTTTAACAACAGGGCATGACAACACTAAGAATGTCCCCAGGGATTTTCTGCATTTCAAATATACTGTTTCCTCCTGGTGAAAGGCTTCAGATGCTTTTCCACTGTACTATTCTGAACAACCACATTCTCCTCCTTTCTTCCTTGAAATCCACAGCTCCACTGGGGCCTCCCCTCTGGCCAAATGCTTCAAATCACCCTGTTGGCTCTCCACTCTTAATTTCTAATGTAGACCTGGCCCAAAGCCCACAACAGTAACCGTGCCACCATCCCAACTATATATTGCATTCTGTTACCTGGAGAACATCTCTAAATGCAAGCAGAAATGCAGACCAACTTCCTGCCAAAGCACAACATATACCACCTGGGGTCCAGCAGCCAACCCAGTCCTTCTTAATATAAGCCTCTGAGCCTCATCCTAACCAGCAGCATTTCCACCAGTACCCTGGTTTTCCAGGCTTTGATCAGAATCTCCCAGTAGTTTATAGTATACAGGGACCACCTCTAGGCCAGTCTCTCAAAACCTTTCAAAATTGATTCCCAATACTCTTAAGCAACATGGCCTGGCAGCAGCACAGCAATAGCCCCACTCCTGGTACCAGTTTCTGTATCAGTCAGGGTTTACTAGAGAAGTGGATGTAATACAAGATATGCAAACATGTAAGAAATTACAAGACTGGCTTACGACAGCCATAGAGTTGGATGAGAAAGCATGCAGAGGGTGTCTGCGCTGGAGGTCAAAGGATTTAGTCCAAGGTCTGGAGTTCATCGCAGTGTTCTGTGCAAATCCTCTTGTTAGGAGCCTGATGGGTCTGAGATAAAAGGTTGAAGAGTCTCCACTGGAAGGCTGAAGGATTCACAGTGGAAGCTGAAGAGTCTGTGCTGGAATACAGGAGATGATGTCCAAGCTAAAGACAAAGACGAGCTCCTCCGCAGAACAGAAGCCAATTCATCCTTCCTCGTTTCCCCTTCATACCATTCAGTTCTACACCCGAGGGTGTAGAATTGCTGAGTCAATTCTTAAATTGACATGATCAATCAACCATTATATACCCTTCCATTCCCACCTTTGCCCTCATAGGCAAGATCGCCAGACCTTTCCACTCACAGTGCCCTGACTGTGAATTCAGTAATTCATTCAGTAGCTCGTCCATGGTGCTGCCTGCCACAAGGAAGTACTTGATGATCTATTATTCATTAGGTAGGTCCAACGGCTCAATAATAGTAGGCTGGGTGGTACCCAAAAGATGTCTGTGCATCTAGGACAAATGTCCCATATGGTCCTATGATTTTGTTGAGGTGTGCTGGAGTATCTTACCACACAGTTTGGAAATCATAGTCTTATAGTTTATTTTTTATTTTTTTATTTTTTGGTAATGGGAATTGAACTTAGGATCTTGCATTTGCCAGGCAGGCACTTATGCCACTGAGCTATATCCTGGGCCCTCATAATCTTACAGTTTTGATTAATTTTTAAACTAAATATTTCTCCAGGGACTCATCTATAACATAGGTAATTCCACCCAAGTAATTTCAGGGTGACCTCAGTGGAGGGAATGCTGTCACCATGGACCCAATGTGGTGTGTCTTTGTTGGCATGAGGTCCCTGCACCTAAGATTCCAGCCAGAACTCTTCCTCGCCTCCCACTTTACCAGCTAGTCTCAGACCAGGTGTCTGTGGGCGGAGATACCTGGGGAGATAAAGTTAGGAGGAGTCCAGGTAGGCCGGGCTCAGATTGTGCATTCGGAGCTTATGGAGTCCGAGGCCCAAGCAGGCAAAAGCCTATGGGTTCTATAGCTTGTCTTCAGGTCTGCCATGATGCCTAGCTCGGACATCATGCCATGCATCAATCTATTCCCCACCCAAGTTCCACCCTCTCCCCCAGACGCAAAAGCTGCTGTCTTGACTCTTTTAGATCCCCTAACATGCTGCTGTACTTGTCATACTGTTAAATCTTTCTGCTTGATCAGTGATCTCTGGGTCTTAAATCAACCTAACATTGGGTGCCAGAGGATTCAAGTAAGTTGCAGAAAGTTTGCCAGAGGTGAAGCTTATGAAAGGGATTTGTATGTGCAGTGAGGTTGGTTGTAACCAGCAGCAGCCCTCTCCTCCACGGAAAGCCTCAGCCCCTGCACTCACAGCCCAGGACAGGTGTCACTCTGGTTCTTCACTGGCAGGTGAGGGCCCCAGAGGGAGCCCCTGTGGGTGCATGGCTTCCCCACCTGATCTGGCCTGGGGATGCCAGATACCAGGAATGGACAGTGCCCAGCACAGCCCTTGGCCACTCTGGGCTTCAGCCCCTGATTCCTGAGCCCTGGAACTTGGGTCACCTAGGCTTTCCAGGCCCTCTTACTCCACCCGGCTGGGTGACTTTGCTGGGGAAGCCACTACCCAGTCCCTGCAGGGTTGGGGGCTGTCCTGAGGACCGAGCTTGAGCTAAGGGGTGAGCAAGCAGCCCCCTGTGGCTTCTGAAGGGCCACAGACTTCCCGGGGCACAGCCTCTCCGGACCACAGGGCTCTGATCAGTTTAGGTTTCATTTCTTCTCAAGGCCCTCCTCCTGCTCTGGTCACAGGATGGGGAGTTTCCCAGGCAGGCTTTGCATAAATCTGAGCTCCTTGTGCTGAACCTCTTGTCAGGCACTGCTCTGTGACTGGTGAGTGTTACTCCCTGCGGTCTCGAGGACAGGCTAGGGGCCCCTCTGGGGGGTCATTATGGGCAGCACCTGGGGGTGTGGTGCTGGTGCCTCTGAGTGTAACAGGGAGAGATGGGGGTGCAGGCAATGCCCCTTGGGAGCAGATCCCCTGCAAGTCCCGCCTGGCCACATGCTGCCCAGCCTCACAGTGGGCTTCGGGAGCAGCCCCCCAGCTGGGCCTTCCTGCTGTAGGAGGGCAGGGATCAGGGATGGGGCTCCTCAGGGACTAAGGTGGGAACACCTAGTGGACTTGCTGCTGCTGAGCCCCCAACACTGATCCCCACCCCCCGCCCCCGGCACTGTGTTGGCTGCTGAGGCAGCATCAGGGGCCTGGGCAGCTGGAGCAGAGGGGGCTGGGGGGCAGGCAGGGTTCCTAGGGAGGGTGGGGAGCGAGGAGCACGGCTCCTGTCCCAAGGAGACCCCAGGGAGACCTGGAGGCTGGGGAGTTCTCAGCCTTCAGGTGCCGTTCAGTACCCGAGGTGACAAGGGTGGGGGTGGGGTGGAGGGAGCTTGGGTGATGCTGAATCTGGCCCCCCGCCCTGGGGACCACAAGCCGCCCAGATGGGGTCTTGGAAATTGTCTCATCCCCGCGAACAGAGCTTTTCCTGGGAAGCAGGGTCGCCAGTGTTAAGGCACTCAGCACCCGACCCCTGCCCGAGTTACTCAAAGGAACCCTAGAAGATCTGAAGGTGCCACCTCCCTACCTGGGGACTCAGCAGCTGGGGCTTTCCCGCCCTTCTTCCCCATGCCCAGGTCTGCCAGCCAGCCAGGGTGCTCATGCACTCAGTCCCCAGGGGCTCCTCCTTGTCACCCATAACACTTAAAAGCCACTGGGTCCTGGAGGCTGGGACCTGTCAGGGGAAAGGCGGAATTCCCAGACTCTCACCCTGGAGGGAGCCGTGTGTCGGGGGCCAACGCCCACTGTGGCCTTGCTGCTTCTGCTGGGCAGGGGCCTCTGTGTGGGTCCTGAGGAGGAAGGGGCTGCAGCAGGCCTGCTCCTGCTTGGGGTCTCTGAGGGACCCTTGGTGCCCTCCCAGCCTGCCCAGGGGCCTGTGTCCAGTGCTGCTGTAGGTGGCCTCAGAACCACAGCAACCGCCCACTGCTGACATCTGGGCAGAGGGGCAGCCATTCCCCACCTACCCAGAGGGCAGCAGGAGCCATCGTGGGTGGAGGGAGGGAGCCCCCTGGCATGGCCCTCTCCAACCCTGACTCTGGAGGGAGCCTGTGGGAATCTGGCAGACACCTCTTGGCCTATGCATGTGGGATCTGCAGCTGGGAAGAGAGGAGAGCCAACTAGAAGGGCTGGCACCCTGCAGCCCCTTTGTGAGCTCAGGTATGAGGGGACAGTGCAGAGCAATGTGGTGTGGGGGTCAGGGTCACCCCTCTCGACTCCCCCAGGACCCAGCAAGTGGCTGTGACCTGGCACCCTGGTGCCCAGTGCGTAGGGTGAGTGCACAGAGACAGGTGGCAGCTGAGGGCACACCCTGGGTGTCGGGGATGGTGTAGAGGCACGGCTCACACGGCCCCCAGGACTTGGCTTTATGGGCCTATGGGCTGTACCCCAGTGACTACACACCTGAGAAACAGAACTCGAAGGCTTCAGAGCTGTCCGCCCTGTGCCCTGTGACACAGAAGGGGCTAGGGCACCATAACCCCCAGGGGCATGCCTGCGGTGACCTCCCTCCGCCATTCTCACCACCCCCATTAATGCTGGGCAAAGCTTCAACTCGTGAGCTTTGAGGGGCATTGCAGACATAAACCACAGCACAGATCTCATTTTGTGAAGCAAAGCAAGGAAGGCAATAGACACCCCATGTCCCATCTGGCCCATGAGTGCCAGCCTTGGGGTGCACTTGAAGGGCACCGAGGCAGTGGTGGTCCAGTAGACCAGTGCTGCAGAGAGGCAGAAGAAAGAAGCCTCACCGTGGAGTGTGGGATCCCTGAGAACACCAGCTCTTCCCATTGGCTGGTGGTGGGGGGGAAGTATTTTGGGAGCAAATTTCTAGATTGCCAAAATCCATGGATCTCCCCCTTGTAATTGCTGGCTTCCCACAGTCACCCCTCTCCCCCCACACAAGGAACGCATCCCACTGCCCCTTTCCAGATGGAGCTGCCCTGGACACACATACCTGGGGTTGGGTGCAAAGAGGGACAGCTGGAGGGCTGTATGTGGATGAGCTCTGAGCTCTGGCCCAGCAGCCACCTCAGGGTTTCCAGACTGCGCTCACGTGCTGGGTGCCATCTTCCCTTAAGCACGAGGGCAAGAGGAGAAGCAGGAAGATAAATCATTCTTCAAGGAAAACGAAAAACCACTAGATGGCTGGAAAACCCAACCAGGAGGGAGAGAAAGCCCTGGCCATGGTAAGTTGCTCTGCATGCAGGCAGGAGCAGTGTCCATCTGCAGGGTACAGTGGGGAAGGCCAGAAAGGAGGGTGGGTGTGGCTTTCCTGAGGTGGCAGCTTCCTCATCCTTCTTTTGTCACTCTGCTGGGAACAACATGCAGTGGAATGGAGACTTTCCCTTGGCTCAACGTGGCTGTGCTGCCATCTTGGTTTCGGAAAGCAGGCAAGATGCTGACAGGCTTGTGTGAGAACTGGCTGGACCCCAGGCCCAGGGAGCACAGTGCTGGTCCTGTCCACTGTGGATCATGGTCAAGTCACAAACCCCATGAGGCCTCATTATGACATCTCCTCCCCAGGGAACTCACATGGTATCCCATTTCCTACCATGAAGACCAATTTTTGGTGGGAACTAAACATGGGCTCTGGATGAGCCACTGCCAGCTTTGGTCCCAGTACTGCCCCTTTCAGCTCTCTGATCTTGGGAAGTTCTTTCCCCACTTAGCCTGGTTGTCCTTGTAATAAGATGGGATCAAAGAGCACATGGCTGTTGAGAGGAGGAAATGCCACTAACGTCAGACCCAAAGAAAGTACACTATTTATGGTAGTTACCTGGCCTACCAGCCTGTTCCACAGTATCTCATCTTCTAGGTAACAGTCAACAGATTTGTAGTGATATTAATAGCAATGCTGACCATCAGAGACCAGTGAGAATGGCCACCTGTCTCTCCAGCTCCAGCATCTCTGTTTCCGCTTCCCTCCTTCCCCTCCCAAGCCTCTCTCTTGCTGGGCTGTGACCCTCAGGGTGTGGGGCAGGAGGAACTCACAGCCTTGTGTTAGTCAGCCTTGTGGTACTGTAACAAAAGATCCTGAGATAATAAACTTATAAAGAGAAAAGGTTTACTTAGCTTATAGTGCCAAGGTTTCAGCTCATGACCAGCTGACTGTGTTGCTTTGGGCACCTAGTGGCGTGGCATGGCTGGAGAGTGCCACTGGGCAAACAGGACACCTTGGGGCTGGGAAACAGAAATGAGAGAAGGGAGGGGCTGGGGCCTCCTTTTCGCCTCCCCTCCTTCACCCAGTGATTGGAGTCCTCCCTGTGGGACCACCTATTCAGGTTCCCTGTACTCCCAACAGCAGCAAGCTGGGACCCGGCCTGCCCCATTTGTTTTTGGAGAACATTTCAGCTCTAAGCTGGGGCACCCACTCAGACCCATGACCTAGATGCAGCTGGCCTGTTCCTGTCAAGCCAACACAGTGTATCTGTGATCTGGGGCCCTGCTGCTAGGAAGATAGAAATGGCTCTGAAAGTGGGGCCCTGGCCAGCAGTCCCGTCACAGTGTGGAGGTGTGGGAACTGCAGGTGCTAAGCTGTCCGCACCTTCACAGCTGCGGTTCCCGGCCTGTGCCATAACAGGGCCCCACGTGGATGTGCAGAGCGTGCTCCGAGCAGCCAGGTGGAGCTCTTCACTCCTTGGAATCCCTGTGTGCAGTGCAGCGCTGCCTCTAGCAGGAAAACCAAAACGGTGGCCAAGGCCTCTCAGTGAGGAAGGATCGTCCTAGTGGCCTGCTCACCTTTTACATTTAACGTGGTCCCGACAGGGCTGTCATTCAGCAGCTTGTGCCATGATGGTACAAGCAGATCTCATCGTTCTCGTTAGTCTTTTCACTACCAGTAATAAAACCAAGAAAAAGCCGCCCAAGAGGACAGTCACACATGTACCACAGCGGCTCAAGAACAGGCGACTGTGACTCGCTAGGCTTGGGCACATGATGTGTGTGTTTGTTTTCTGTTTGAAGCGTTCTCTCCTCGCCTGTTCTTGGTATTCTGCCTTCCTTGGTTAAACCTGTATATTTTAGGAGTAGTTCCCCTCCCCCCCATGCTAGCATGTAAACAACCTGAGTGCCCTGTGATACATCTTTAAGTAATAGCAGCGTCTTCACCTGATCCAAACCACCTTCTGTGGGGCACGAGGGCGCTCCAGGCCCGTACATCTGCTTCTCTCCTCCTGCTTTGTTGTGCATCTCTCTCTCCTCTGTATCAGAAACCCTAGAACACGCTGCTGTTCTTTTTATTCAAAAAGTCAATTACCTTTCAAGGATATTTAAATAAGAAGAAAATACAGAGTAGTTACCACCTGTGGAGTCGGTTCCACGGTGTAGGTGCTGATTTGCAGTGGGTGTTGCTCCTTCTGCTGTGTGTGGGGTGAATGGGTCCAGCTTTTGCATGTCTAAGAAAGTCTTGATTTTCTGTTAGCTGTTCACATGTTTAATCTTCTCTTTGATTTTCATGAAAACAGCACAGGAAAGCAGTGAAGAGCACTGCTGATGGCTGTCCGGAGCCCAAACTGGCTGCTGCTTCTGAGCCACATTCTTGCACTTCCAAGTCTGTTTTCTCATCTACAAAATGGCCTGTGGCAACCCTGATAAGCCACCTGCCTCCCAGAGGAGTGAGAGAAGATGTGTGAGGTGCTAGGGATTGAGCCCAACACTGACAGTGCAAGTTCTCCTCCATCTTCTTTTTACAAAAGAAGCGGCAGCTTAATAAATACTTTTTAAAGTGCAATAATCACAATCTCGCTGCTTAGAGTGGCACTGTCAAGCATGCCCGCCTGGAGACATACCGCCCCCTAAACATCTCTGTGTTCATGGCCGACCCTCCAAGGTAAATTTGTGCCGCTCCTGCCTTCATTTCTAAACTGTTTTTTCTGGGTGCTGAATTGTCAGTTGATGGTAGTTTTTTTCAGTAATTTAAAGATGTTGAGAAATGAGGCGGTAGCTTAGAGGTAGATCTGTTTATTGTCTTGTTTTGGGACAGGTCCTTACTAAGTAGTTCAGGCTGGCCTTTCACTTACTATGTAGCCTAATTGGACTTGAACTCACAGCAGTCCTCCTGCCTCAGCCTTCTTAGTTCTGCGACTATAGGCACGCACCACCAATTCCCAGCTCTCAACTGTAAACGATATTTTAGCACATTTGAGTTCCTAGGTTCAGTATGGTTATGGCTTGTGTCTAGATATCCCCCCAAAGCCTCATGAGGTCATAGATGGGGCTTTTTCAGTGGGGGCTGGATCTAGAGTATGTGATTGATTCATGATGCAATGCTAGCATTAAGGGTTCTACGATTAAGGGTGGGGGATTACTAAATCAGTCCACCAGTGGGTTTGGTGCCACCCTAATCCCAATACCCTTGACAAAATATAAAATGGGGCAGACAGAAGATGCTAAAGTCAGTTGTTGGTTCCTTTGCTTGCTTTGCTGCCTTCTTCCCAGCATGAACTCCTTCTCTGCTGTGCCACCCTGCCTTGGAGCCAGTTGATTATAGACTGAAACCTCTACAAACTGTGAGCTAAGTAAACCTTTCCTCCTTTAACTTTGGGTGTTGGGTATTTTATCTGAGAAACAAAAAAAGTAACTAAAACAAATACCAACATCAGTAAAAATTTTATTGGAAAAACTATTGTCTCATTGTCTTCATAGTGATGCTGCTTCTGACTAGAAGCCTGCTGTAAAGCTTGACTTTTTCCTCTGTATGTCATTTGTCATTTCCTGACTGCTTTTGCATTTTCTCTGTATACCTGGCTTGAACAGTTTTTAAGGGATGTGTTGTTATGTGTTTTGCACCATGTGTTCCATGTTTGGGGTTCATGTCATTTCTTGGACCTTTGTGTTCATGGTTTTCATGAGTTGAGGACTTTGTGCATATTACTGTTTTCTCAAATATTTTTTCTGTTTTTCAATGCAATTTGGAATTCCAGCAGTCTGCTTGTAACTGTTCTTGAAGCTGGTCATTTTTAATGAGCAGGACAGGACACACAGAGGAGATTCTGCATTTCCATCTCCTGCAGGTGTCTGAGAACAACCTCTGCAGGCAGTACGAGGAGAAGGTGCGGCCCTGCATCGACCTCATCGACTCGCTGCGGGCCCTGGGCGTGGAGCAGGACCTGGCCCTGCCTGCCATCGCTGTCATCGGGGACCAGAGCTCGGGCAAGAGCTCCGTGCTGGAGGCCCTGTCAGGAGTCGCCCTCCCCAGAGGCAATGGTGAGAGCTTTGTCCTCCTCAGTCAGGTTGAGCTGCCCAGATTGGGGGAGGGCTCGAAAAGGACAGAAGAGGTCCTCCCACAGCTCTGGCACTGCAAGTGCAAGATCAAGATTGTGGTCTTTGTGGATTGCAGGCAGCCAGCCAGCCCTTCACTTGCTTGCACCTGGCCTTTCCCCTGTGCAGGATCCTGGTGTCTCTGGCACCTCTCATGAGGGCACCTGTCATAGTGTCCGGGGCTCCACCATCGGGATCCCTGCTACCTCCTTTAATGTGAATGGCTTCCCTCAAGGGCCTGGCTCCCACACAGGCACCCGGCGGTAGGGGCTTCTGCAGAAGCATTTGGGGCATGACCGTGCAGTCAGTAGCACCGTCTCACTGAATGCGTCTCTGGGCTCTGTGGAACCTGCAGTGTGGGCGGGTCTAAATGAAAGGACGGGGCCCCAGCTGTGCTGTGT
>PVLD010036855.1:0-10665 GCA_004027595.1 Dinomys branickii
GGCGTGCGGGGGCGGGGGGAGCGGCGTCAAGCCTGAGGCAGTGGGTGACATGGCGGCTTGCGTGAGGGGCGTGAAGCCTGAGGCGGTTTCCTGGCGGCCGTGGGGGAGGGGCTGCTATGGCGGAGTGGGGGCGGGGGTGGCCGTGTGTGCGTAGCCGCCCCCCGAGGTGATGGGCTTGCTGGGGCTGAGGGGACTTATGGGGCAGCCCTCACGCATCCGCAGGGGCAAGTGGTGACTAGTAGTGCTGAAAGCAGCGCCATCATGAGGTCGCCACAGGTACCAGATACCTCCTGTCGCCATTTATTGTGTCAGGAGAGTGGATCTAGTAGTTGCTTTGGAGAATTGTAGCCTTTTTAATGTGGAGAGGCTGGAGATGTAGCTCAGCGGCACAAATACCTGCCTGGCAAGTGCAAGGTCTTGAGTTCGAGTCCTGACCAAAAATGTTTTTCTAACATAGGGAACCCTGTTGAGAAACCAGAAACTTTTACTGAAATGTGCATTTCCTAGATGCCGTTTTGGTTATACTTTATGGGAGCCTTTATAAATAAATGCACAGTTGGGTCACTAACCACTGCAAAATATAATCCTGTGAACACATTAGCCAACCATTAAGTCACATGTGTGTGCACTATGTATTGTATATAAACATAATAATGGTTCTCTTTAGAGATGAAAGGAAATTTATCCACAATTCGTTCTCACAAATGTTAAAATAAGTTTATTTTAACAAATAAATTACTATCTGTAGTAATTATTTATAACTTTTCCATTTTGATGTTTAATAACCAATGTAAATTATTGTAAGTAATAATTACTGGAATTTTTTTCTTCATTAGTAGAGGTAAAGTGATAAAATGCTAATTTTTTCTGATTATAAAATCATATTTACTCGTTTGAAAATAATACAGTAGGAAAACATTAATTGGAAGACGTGTGACTGTTAGTTTTGATTTTTATATTTTCAGATTATTTATATGCTTGTGTTCCATAGAAATAGGTAAATTTTCTTTTATAATAGCTGTATTATACAGTACTATTTTATAATGTCCATCTTCCAATTAATACAGTTTGGAATTAGTCCTAAGATAAATTCAAAGTGATTTTTAATATATAATGCAAGAGTTATGCCGTTAACTTCAATGAATTTCTTTATGATGAATTATTTTTCAGTAGTAAAACAATACTGTAATGGATAACCGTCTGTAAATATCTTGGTATACTATTAATTCCTTAAGATAAATTGCCATAAATGGAATTGCTCATTGAAAGAGCTATGCTTCTTTTATGGTAATTTTAAATTGTTTTTTCAAGTTACTCTTCATAAAACATGTACCACTTTATTTCTCCTCTGGTGATGTACAGAGTGATCTTTCCTCCATTCCCTGTTCATGAGAGGTATAATTTTTTTAAGTTATCAAGTTAATAAGTGGAAAATATTTCACTGTATGGATGTGCCCTTTAAAAAATTCATTAAAGTTAAAATTTACCGTTGTGTTTTAAATTTTTTCATAAATTTATACCTTGTATATTTTTACTCATAAAACTATATTAATATTAGCCTTTTGTCATGTATAGTGAAAACATTTATGATGGTGTTGAGGTTTCTTACCATAGTCCTAATTTCAGTAGAAACCACTGTAGTATTTTCACTTCCAAGTTCCAAAATGAATTAGAGTTAGGTTAATAAAAAAATAAGAGTCACCTGTTTTCTATTTTGCTTGGCTTTTTAAAAGAGTTACAAAATGAATGCTGTATTTTATAAAATGCATTTTCATTCATGAATTAAAGTAACAAATTTTCTAAGAATGAACCATCCTTGTATTTCCAATTATGGGATTTTAAAAATAGACGGCTGAAATTTTCCATCTCTGCAAATGGACAGGGGTGCACTATCTTGATGAGGCTCCAGTTAGATGTTAGCTTTGTAAAATGTATGACACAGTTCTAAAATTTTTAAGAGTGGTATTTGAATTTGTCTTTCTCTTCTACCTCTTCTACCATTGCTTCTGATGTCTTAGGTGGTCCCCCTACCCTTGATGTAGGCATCATTAAGTATTTGTTCCATTAAGACTGTTTGTAAAAGACTTAGATTTATCTAGAAAGTTAGCTATTTCATTGGAGATTTTCACACATATTCCCATAGTTTAGATGTTTTATAATCTATAGTCATATCATCTTTTTCACATCTAGTACATAATTTTGCTTTCTTGCTTAGCTTTTCCAATTGCTTACTATGGTTTGGACACCTGAAACTCAGAAATTCACTCTTGAATTTAGGGTTTTTTTCTAATTTTCATTTTCTTTTCCTTTAATTTTAGCCTTTTTATTCCTTCCTAGTCCTATGGATATAACTTAAATAACCACAAATTACACTTTTTCCTGGCACATACATCTAGATCTGTTTGTTTATCATATAGACATAGTTATTCAATTAAATAATGTCAACACAGGTGACATTCCAAAAACTGTAATAATAATAATTTTCTTCGAGTTTTAGTTATCTTTGTACTTTAATTACTTTGTTAGCTTTGAGCGCCATCTGCTGACAAGGGTATGGGGTGCCTTCCTTAATTTAAATCTGCACTGTTAAAGTGATTAAATAAATTTTATATTTACTACTGTAGTTAAGCAGAGAGCCAATCTGTAAGACCTAAACCAAGTCGAAACTGTATATGCCTTTTTCTCCTTAACAAATGACTGTTACCTCAGGCATCCATTTTGTTTTTGTAAATAAAATATGAGAATTAGAAGTCATCAAAGATCTTTCCTAACCACTCATTTTTCAAGCAAAGAAACTGAGGTCTTGAAAAGACTTTATTTTACTGAACAATGAAAAGCAAAGTCTTCCCAAGCAGTAATTTTCCTCTTCAACTCTCTTAGCACTTATGACAGGATTTCTCAGTCACATCTCTACTCAGATTTGGGGCCAGTCAGTTCCTTGTTTTGGGGATTGTCCTTTCTGCTGTGGGATATTTATTAGTATATTGGCTTTTTACCCACCATATTTGGGAGTATACCTCAGAGTGACAACTAGAAATGTCTCCAAACATTGTTAAATGTCTTACCTGATCGAGAATCAATGCATCATCATAACCCTTTATAACATGGCACAGTTTTCTGACCAGATGTTACATCTCTAAGATTCACCCATATCTAGTATAGAAACAGGTAATACTGAAAATAGTTTATCAAATGAAAATGTATCCAGAGTTCATCCACAAATGAAAAAGGGGATTAAAGAGAAAAGGAAATCTAAAATCAAAACTACTGTCTTATTTTGAGTTTTTAATGATCTAATTAAGAAGGGATTGATAGATTGGCTATAGTGAAGGGAAATCTTGGACTCTGTTCAATAGTCCAAGGTATGAAGCTTATGTAATACATTTTTATGTGGAAAACATTAAAATTACAAGGTATTGAAAGGTGGAAAAACTTAAGCCAGGCGTGGTGCACATGCCTGTAACCCCAGCTACCGGGAAGGCTGAGGCAGGACGATTACAAGTTCGAGGGCAGCATAGGCAACTTACTGTGACATGGTCTCAACATTGAGAAGGGGCTGGTGATGCTGCTCAGTGGTAGAGAACTTGCTTTAGCATTCTAAACTGCTGGATTCAGTTCCCAGGACCACAAGAGAATGAAAATTTTGAGAACTGTGTCATGCTCTGCCACTTCATTGTCATGAAAAATACAACTGTATCATAATTAAAGGAAAGAGTTCAGTATTCAAATGGAAATACAAATTAGCTTACATTGATAGAAAAGAACAAAAACTCAACTTCAGTGGTTAGACAATTTTAACTTCTAAAATTTCTATAGAAATTACTCCCTAACCCTTCAAGGTGTGTAATATATTTTGGCTTCTTTAGCCCTTTCATAAACAATTAGGTATGTAACACTTTTCTCTTGCAGCCTTTAGTATTTATCTCCTGTAATTAGCTTCTTAAATGAGTTGCAAATGAGTGGATGTGTCATAGTTTCTTGAACTTTTGAGTAGTTGTTAATAACTATAAAATAATACTAAAAATCAGTTTACTTCATAACTGAATTCCAAATGAGTGGGTCTGTCATAAAATAGTTTCCTAAAGTTCCAATTAGTTGTTAGTTAATAAAGCACCTATAAAATAAGTCAACAAAAGTAGTAAAAGTAGGACACAAATTTTCCAAAGAATCTTTTGAAAATAAATTCAAATGCCATGATACTAACTTACGTTGGCATAACACTTCATACTTTACAAAATGTATTTACAGATGTTAGTTACTTCATTTCATTCTCAAAGTAACTTGCCTAGAGATACACAGCTGGCAAGTAGCTTATGACCTAGTAAGGGGCATGAATCTAGATCTGCTTAGTAAATGAGTTTTTGTTTCACTGTGCTACATTGCTGCTCCAACATATATATATTATACATTATGTATAGATTGTGTGTGTACGTGTGTGTGTGTGTGTGTGTGTGTGTGTGTGTGTATTTTTTCACCCACACAGGAATTTTTTAGGTTTTTTTGGTACTCGGAATCAAACTCAGGACCTTGCCCTTGCCAGGTAGGTGCTGTGCCACTGAGCTCTCTCCTCAGTCTTCACACAGGAAGTCTTCCTTTAGGAAATTTTACATTAACCTTGGAGTCTGCTGTAGGAAGGCTCAAGAGCTCAGATGAGAGTTCGGAAAAATGAGTTCTATGCATGAGTTTCTACATGTGAAAGTAAGATGCTACCATTTATATCTATCAGCCCAGTGAAATTTTGAATTATTTGTGGTACCAACTTAGTGCTGCTCAAAAAGAAAAATGTTTACTTCAAAAGATGCTTTGAGCACTGTAGCATTAGAATTAGAGAGAATTATAACCCCTTTTAGTAAGAGCGGTGATATGTGACCGAATAACGTTTGCACACTCCATTTCTAAAGTAAAGGAGGATTGGGGCTGTAGCTCAGTGGAATAAGCTCCTGTCTGGTAAGTACAAGGTCCTGAGTTCAATCCCTTGTATTGCCCCCCCAAAAAAAAGTAAAGCAAGGAATGTTAAAGTTGTAAATTTCATGTTAATTTTGCTGATCAGAAAAGCTAATGAAGAAAATTTAAAACTTTGGTATTTGATTTTTGTTGTTGTTGTTGTTTTGGGTAGTGATACTGGGATTCAGGGCCTTCATGAACTGCATCCATGGCCCTTTACAAGATTTTTTTGTTTGTGTTGAGACTGTCTTATAAAATGGCTATGTTGTCCAGGTTGAGCTCAAACTTCCCCATCCTCTTGCTTCAGCCTCTGGAGTACTGGGGTCACAGGCATACCTGTCTTCATGTTTGTCTTCTTTTGATGCAGCTTTTTTTCGTTTATTTGGGTTATTTTACAGATTTATAATGCTTTTTATTAATATACTTAGCAAAATGGAAGTTTTATCAGTACAGAGCAGAATAATTGTTTTCAGAGCAGAATAATTTTAATTTTAGTTTCTACAAATAGGACCTTTTGAAATGAGTTCACATAGTATTTTTATAAGATATAAAATTAGTATTCATCCACAGCATTGTACAAAAGATGGTGACAAGTAACAGCTGGTTAAGAAAAGTATCCTGTATCCTTCTGTTGAAACTGTATGCCAATCTCCTCTGTATCTTGAGCCTAAACTAAATTGTATGGGTAACTAATTTACAATGAAGGTAATTTACATAAAATATTTATTATACTTGAAATATAAAAATTATGTTTCACATTGTATTTTTGTATATCTAATTATGGTATCTGCTTTCCAAATTGTAGTCTTCTACAAATCCTGAGACTCCAAACTCGACCATCTCCAGAGAGGCCAGTACTCAGTCCACATCAGCTACCACCAGCCAAGGCTATGTTTTACCAGAAGGCAGAATCATGCCAAACACCATTTTTATTGGTGGAATTGATATCAGGGTATTGTATTCATATTTTATTTACATTTTAAAGTATGTTGAATAATGGGATTTAGGTCCTGTTGTAAACCTACAGTTTTTTTGTACTTTATGCAGATTTGGAATTAGTTTTGTGTTTAACCATAGAAACTAAATATCTGACAAAGAGTTACACGTTTTAGGACACTTTACGGAGATATTTCCTCACTACGAAATCTCTTATAGATTTGAAATTTTTGTATGTTTAGCTTTTCTAAAGTCCAGTTCTTTCTCATAGATGGATGAAAGTGAAATAAGAAGTTTCTTTGCTAGATATGGTTCGGTGAAAGACGTGAAGATAATCACGGATCGAACTGGTGTATCCAAGGGGTAAGCAAAATATATGCCCACTGTGAATATTCAACTCTAGAATCTGTAAAATATCAAAAAACACAACTTCACAACAAGTATTCTGACACTTGAATAAAGGAAAATTGTTACTTTTTTTCATGTAAAGGATAAAAGTTTGCTGTCAACTCTTAAAATCATTTTCCTAGTGTTTATCTTTCCTGTTCTCATTTTACATACAGAAGTGGATTATTTTTATCAAAGAATTGTTTCTGTAATTTTCACGGTATCTTACTTGAACTGTCTGGCCTTACATAATAAGCTATATTCTGATTCAGAGATAAGAACTTTCTGTTAATGAATGAGGTTCCCATACTACCTTAATTTTAGTAAATTCTGATATAGACCTGGTTAAAATGAAAAATGATATCTGTAAAGGATCTATTATGTGTATTAACACTTATATTATTCCATAGAATACCAGAAAGTTCTAAACCATGTACTGTGTGGTGATGATTTTATGTTTTATTTATCTGCTTGTCTAGCTATGGATTTGTTTCATTTTATAATGACGTGGATGTGCAGAAGATAGTAGAAGTAAGTAATAGCTTCTCTTAGGTTATCAATACAGTGTTTAGTGTTGAATATATTCAATCTTATGTTAAATACAGACAAAATTACACATTTGTTCTTGCTTGAAATAAAAATAGAATAATCTTATATAACTTGGCAGAGCCTGTTCATTTTTGAGCATCTAGCTTCATGACCTAGACACAGGAAAGAGTAAAAACAGGGTGGAAGATTTTTTTTAAATTTTCTTTTATGGAAAAAAGTAAAACAAAATAATAGGAGAATAACAGAAGTTAGTACATTGCATATTATTATTTTTAAAGTAGCTACTCAGAGTATAAGGGCATAAAAAATTCTCCAGTATTAGCACAAACCTTCCTTTTCAAATAACTAAGAGATACTAGTAGTATAAGTAATTTGCATTTTTTTCCTTTTCCCGTTCTCCCATCCTAGTTCCTTTTTCCTTTTGAGTATTTTCTTCTCATTTCATAATATTTGTTGTACCTTTTAGATGTTACTCTTTCAGTTTTTTATACCAGGGAGACAATATGATGTTTACATATGTGAGTTTAATTTGTTTCACTTACAGGTGTGCTACTTGACAATCTGTTGACACTTAGCATAGTGAGGGTAAAGTGGCTTCACAGTGACAAATTTTCACTTGTTGCCTACTCACCACTGGTTTCTCTGATAATAGGAACTTTAAACAACTTGAGGAATTTGCTTAAGTCTTGGAAGTAAGTACTTGAAAATTACAGTGTTACTACTGTTTTGTTTTCAGTCACAGATAAATTTCCATGGTAAAAAGCTGAAACTGGGCCCTGCAATCAGGAAACAAAATTTATGTGAGTAAAAAAAAAGTTGTTTTGTTGAAATATATAGCTTTTCGGAGAATTTAAAATAGGCTTCATTTCCTTTTTTATTTTTAAAAAGGTGCTTATCATGTGCAGCCACGTCACTTGATTTTTAATCCTCCTGCACCACAGTTTCAAAGTGTTTGGAGTAATCCAAATACTGAAACTTACGTGCAGCCTCCAACCATGATGAGTCCTATAACTCAGTATGTACAGGTAAGCTTTGCTTGCGTTCCTCTTCCATTTATTATAGTTTTCTTACCCTCCGGAATTATATTCACAATTTCTGTAATAAATGATAGTACAGTCTATTGAAATACTTTGAATGACAGGAAATCTGTTACTTGTGTTACAAATCTCTCAACCTTAGTATTTCTTCTTAAACTGTGGTTAAAAACTGCTATGTAGTTTGTAAGCTTTTATCTTAGCAACCTCTGTAACCATATAAAACAATTACCTTCTTTTTTCCTCATATGATGTTTCCTAAAATCTTTGAAGCAGTTTTTTGGTTTTTTTTTTTTTTTGGTCTCTGCCCAGTTTATTCTCTAAGATTCTCAGTTCCTGCAGCCATTCCAGTTATTTCCTCATACTGATTGCTGACGTTGGGTTTATTCTACTTCTGGACTGGGTAAATTTGTGATGTATTGTACTGCATCTATGAACTGAGTTTCTGATATATAATTTGTCTGACCCTGATATTCAAATTGGAGTTCAACATACTTACCATTGCCTGTTAATAACAATTATCTTTTTCATTTTACAAGAGTTTGAAAAACTTCCTTTTCAGCACTTAGTGAAATAATTCAGTGAAATAATTAAAATAATTCAGCACTATCTCTTAATGTTTACTTTTCCATCTGTTTGAAATATGGGTTGTGACTGTACGTATTTCTCTTATTCTAAACATAACTAAAAAAGGCCTACATTTACTGTGAACTGTTACAGATTTTAGGTAATTATGCTGCTACTTTTGTTTTCATGTGAGGTTTTGTAGTATTGTCCCTTTTCCAGTTTTGGGTTAAATAGTTCTGAATTTTTAGAAGTGAAATGCAATAAAAGCCTTAAGATTGCAGGAATACTACAAATTTTCCATTAGTATTGTCAAATTAATACACAACTGTCTAAAAGTATCTTCATAAATAAATCACAGGTGTATTTATTTAAATTATATGAAACTCTATCCTATCTGAGCCTGATTGCTAGTGTAAGAACAAACTTCTGAATAGGGATGAATATACTAATAAGAAGGTAAACGGAGCCTTGCAAAACCATTTATTCTACTCAGACTCGGTCAGTTTACCTTGTCATTAACCCCTCCCTTTTCCTTTGCCTAAAAGGTAGAGAATATCATTTTCTTTATGAAGCTAGTCATTTAGATTCCCACAATTACATACAGAAAAATATTTTTAAATTTCTATATTTTGTTATAGTAGGAATATATATTAGGAATAATACTTTTTCTCATTTTAATGTTTATCTTCTGTAAATTTTATTTTCAGGCTTATCCTCCTTATCCAAATTCACCAGTTCAAGTCATCACTGGTTATCAACTGCCTATTTATAATTATCAGGTAATTAAGGGGAAGCAAAATGGCTTATACAGGAATAATAATACAGCTTTTTATTTATTTATATAAATTTTCCAAATAGTATGTTGTTTAACAAAGTGTTCTTAAAATTAAAGGAAAGGAAGAATTAGCCTAGAATTAAGACTTGTATTATTCATAACAATTATTTAAAAACAATGGAGTGATACTAGACTAGGAAAGAACTTTTTCTAGAACTGTTTTCTGAGATTTTGTATCTCTTATTTTATTTCACATAGTCTTCCATCATTGATATTAAATAGCCAAAACATTCATAAAACTGTCATAAAAATTTTAGGGGGATAGGTTGAAACAAAATTATCTAATTCTTAAGAGCTAGAATTCTATTAGATAGAATTCAGCTACAAAATAGTTTTCTAAATTTCTTCCTATACATGTAGCCTTTTTTTTTAACCCATAACCATATCTGTGGTAATAGTTTTAAGGAATGACTGTCTTGCATGTTCCTGAACATTAGCTCTAGAAAACAGAAAAAAGTAGAGTTTATATACAGAAATAACTACAAATATTAGGACAAAATATTTCTATATTCTATTTTGTAATTTTCATCATAAGTTGAAGGAGCCAGGATGACGTTGTAAAAATGTGTAGGAATATTTGAGTAAGCTTTGTGTCCTTTTTTTAAGATGCCGCCACAATGGCCTGCTGGGGAGCAAAGGAGTTATGTTATACCTCCGGTAAAATGAATTATTGTAACTTGTTCATTATATATTTCTTGAACTTTGGCCATATCATGTACGTCTGTAGATATTTTTTAATTCCTCTTTATATCATTATACTTTATTTTTTTAAACATGATTATGTTCTCCACGGGAGAAATAGTGCTTTTCATACCAAGTTGGTTTTGTGTGCTTCAGCAGTAGCTATTCTGTATATGTGCTCATTTACTTATTGATAGACTATATAATCCAATAAAGATAGTATGAATATAGATTTAGAATTAGAATTAAATATAATCAAAAAATCTGAAGAGAAACAAATGTTTTGCTGTCTATTAAAAAGAAAAGGGGGTGCTGCTTCTAAAACACTAGCTTTTGTCACCTTCTATCTTACATTAGGATTGGATATTTCAAGGCTATGCTAAGAGTTAAAATTGTCAGGCATGAAAACTGAAAATAGAGCCAAGTCTATCACCATGCACCAAACTCAAGTCAAAATGGATCACGGATCTCAATGTTAAAACAGAAACTCTAAAAATCTATTGGAAGAGAAAGTAGGTAAAAATCTTGAAGACATAGGAGTAGGCAGAGAGTTCATGAACAAAAATGAAACTGCAAGGGAAACAATTCAAAGAATCAATAACTGGGACCTCATCCTACTGAAAAGTTTTTGCACATCTAAAGAAATCACCAGCAAAGTAAAAAGAAAACCCACAAATTGGGAAAAAATCCTAGCTGGCTGTCCCTCAGACAAAGGTCTTCTATCTAGAACAT
>PVLD010036856.1:0-10664 GCA_004027595.1 Dinomys branickii
CAGCTTTTAATATTGTGTTCTTTTGCTGGATATCTGGGATCTTGATTATTATATGCCTGTGTGTGTTTTTCTTTGGATTATGGATCATTGGGGTTCTATATGCCTCGCTTAACTGAACTTCAGTATCTTTTAGCTTGTTTGGGAAATTTTCTGCTATTATTTCATCAAATATTCCTTTTATATCGTTTGTGAGATCTCCCGCTGTTTCACACACTCCTATAACTCGGATATTGTTACGTTTTGCCTCATCTTGCAGCTGTTGGATTGACTTTTCTTGTGTCTTTGTTCATATCATGAGATTCTTCCTTTCACTCTCATAAGCTGCCATGCTGTCTTCAAGTTCTGAGATTCTTTCTTCGGTTTCATTTAAACGGTTTTCCATGCTTTCTGTGTTAGTTTTCAAAACCTGGCATTCTCTTTGGACCTGTTTCATTATTGGTAATTCATTCCTAAATTGCTCTTGTAACGTTTCCATTTGTTTCCTATTTTCTTCTAGTATTTTGTCTATTTCTTGTCTGTGTGAATGGAACATTTCTTCCATCATTGTTTACAGCTCGTTTTTTGCCTGAGAAATCATTGCGGGTATGTGGGTTATTTCTGCTTTGAGCTCTTTCATGGCCTGTTGGAGTTGTTTTATTTTGGATGCAATCGTTTCATAACTTGAAGTTATGAGGCTTCCTGGTTCCCCTGTATCTTCATATTCAAAACTTGTTCTGGGTGGGGTTGAGTTTTGAGACTGCGTTTTGTTCCTCTGTTTTCCCATTTTTGGGTATCAGATTCAAACTGTGGAGCTATAAATTCCACAGGCAGTTCAGCAGGCAAAGTTCTGCTGCAGAGGCTGCTCCAATGGTTCCTTCTCTTTGGAGAATGTCCCTTAAGCTGTCTGCTGAGATTTCCGCTTCTACTCCCTACCCCAAGACCTGGCCAGGGCAAATAAACAGCTCGCCACCCCAGGATTCTTGCAGATAGGCCACTCAGTTGTTCCTCCCTGGGTGGAGCTCCTTCCCCCCTCACAAAACCCGTTGGGGCGCCTAAGTAGGTCTTCCCACCTGGGAGATCCCGCAGTCCTTAAAGCTGCTTTGATGTCTCTCACTGGGCTGAGCTTCTTCCCGATTCAGGAAAAACCGGTTAGAGCGTGCACTTAACTCACCCCGTGATTGTGCAAACAGGAGTGCCGTTCAGATGTTTTTCCCTGGATGGAGATTTTCCCCGACTCAGAAATTGCGCCGGCCGGTCGCTGTTGCTCCAGTTCGCGCAGCGCTGGCTGCAGGAGTGGGGTTCTGAGCGGGATCCCGGAGCGCTGCCCGGTTTAGCGCAGTTTGTCCCAGTAGCGCGTTCTCTGTCGGGTTCAGGAGCTGAAGCCGTTCTTCCCTCTGCACTCGCTCTCTTGGCTGGTCGTCTTCTTCCCGGAAGTCCTCATTTCTGTCTTCATATTGCTATATTTCATTGTTTGGGTGGTAATCCTCTGGGAGGTTCTCTCTCTGCTGCCTACCCGGTCGCCATCTTCCCGGAAGTCCCCCACAAAGCTATTTTAATAAAATCAACCCGGTACTGGCTTAAAAACAGACCTAAGAATCAATGGAACAGACTGGAAGATGCAGCCACAACCACAAACACACTCAGCTACCTAATATTTCACAAAGGGGCCAAACAAACTCCCTGGAAAAAAGGTAGCCTATTTAATAAATGGAGCTGGAAAAACTGGCTTGCCACTTGCTGAAGACTGAAAATAGTCCCAAGTCTATCACCATGCACCAAACTGAAGTCAAAATGGATCACAGATCTCAATAGTAAAACAGAAACTCTAAATCTATTGGAAGAGAAAGTAGGTAAAAATTTTGAAGACATAGGAGTAGGCAGAGGGTTCATGAACAAAAATCTAACTGCAAGGGAAACACTTCAAAGAATCAATAACTGGGACCTCATCTTACTGAAATGTTTTTGCACATCTAAAGAAATCACCAGCAAAGTGAAAATAAAACCCACAAATTGGGAAAAAATTCTAGCTGGCTGTCCCTCGGACAAAGGTCTTCTATCTAGAACATACAAAGAATTAAAAAACATGAATCTGTCCAAATTCAAAGACCCAATCCAGAAATGGCATCTGACATGAATACACACTTCTCAGATAAAGAAACACAAATGGCAAATAAATATATGAGAAAATGTTTTACATCTTTAGTCATAAATGCAAATAAAAACAACATTGAGATTTCATCTCACCCCAGTAAAATTGCCCAGCATTAAGAAATCATCCAATAACAAATGCTGGTGAGGCTGTGGAGAAATAGGAACTCTTCTCACTGTTGGTGGGAATGCAGACTGGTGAAACCACTGTGGAGATCAGTTTGGAGATTCCTTAGCCAACTTGGTCTAGAAGTCGCATTCAACCCAGCTATTCCTCTTCTGGGTATTTTCTAAGAAGATCTGAAAGCATCATATCACCGTGATATATGTGCACCCATGTTTATAGTAGCACAATTT
Organism: Dinomys branickii; assembly: GCA_004027595.1. Lineage (NCBI taxonomy): Eukaryota > Metazoa > Chordata > Mammalia > Rodentia > Dinomyidae > Dinomys > Dinomys branickii. The sequence goes on from PVLD010036856.1 coordinate 2,485, forward strand.
GTAATAGCTAAATTGTGGAAGCAACCCAAATGTCCGTTCACAGAGGACTGGATTTAAAAAATGTGGCATTTTTATATAATGGAATATTACTCAGCTGTAAAGAGGGACAGATTTGGGGCTTTTGTAGGCAAATGGTCACAATTGGACACCGTACTCATAAGTGAAATATATCAGAGGTTCATGCACAGGCAACATATTGTATCACTGGTGTAGGAATCTGAAGGTGCGAGTGTGGATTGGGGAGTGTGAAGGGAATCTGCTCAAAGGTAGGAAGCAGGTGGGATGAGGGGAGGAAAGAAAGGAAGAGAGGGACAAATACGTGTCTATGTGTGTATATGCAGGATGGCTAAAATGGTGCCACTGTTGACCTGTGTCGCTTTATGGTAAGGAACAGTTCATGATTGTTTGATCAAGATTGTATGTCTCTATGTGATTTCAGGAGCATACACTTTGAAGTTATCAATGTGTGGTATAACAACCATTGGTGTTTCCCTGTCGCTTTGTCTATAATTCAATTTTGATTGTACTGCTATTATGCTACTTTGTGTCTTTTTGTTAATGTTTTCCTTTTTTGTTATTGTTTTGGGTTTTTTGTTTTCTTTGTTTTTATACTTTTAAAAATAAAAAAAAATTTTTTTAAAGCTGGTACTGCTGATGTCAACATTGCACCATGATGGAAGTATTGATAAAGAAACCTTGGCAGAAGGGAAGCCTGAGATGCACACTTTCTACAACAAAACCAAAGGCAGAATAGGTGTTGATGATGAGTTATAAAGCAACTATGATGTCACTTGAAACACAAAGCATTGGCCAATGGATGTGTTTTACTTGATCCTAAACATTTGTGGTGAAAATAGTTTGATAATATACAAAAAACATAAAAAGTGCAAAATACCATGGAGAAATTTTCTTAGAGGATTGGGAATGAAACTCATAAGAGATCATCTACAGCAGGAAAAACAAACTGTTCCTGCCCACGGAACCATACAAAAAATAATTGTGGCACACACAAGTGAGCTAACAGGTAAACAGGCAGGCACACCACCCCAAGGGCCTACAACAACAACCAGAAAATCAAAAAGATGTCAACTGTATCCCACAAGAAAGGATAGGAAAATAAAACATACATGCTATCAGTGTAAGTGATTCTTATGTTTGGAACATGAAGTTTTCATATGCGAAGACTGCCAAGGACATGACATTTGAAGCAAAAATTATTTCTGTGGTAGACTTTTGTTTGTATTCACATTGTAGTTCACATAGGAATTTATTTCTGATGTTATCTGTTAGGTTTTGTAAGCAAGCATAGAGCTGATGTGAACATGTTCATGTCTATTCTAAATGTGTAATACATATTAAGAATTTAATATTTTATTTTATTGATATTTTATGTTCCTGTTAAGTGCACATTGTGTAATATGATAAGTACCTCCTGACAAAATAGCAACACCAATGAGATATCAAGTGTGTCTTACAAAAAGGTCAGGAAAGCGAAACACCTGTGCTGTCAGTATAAGCAGTACATGCGTATGGAACGTGCTGTGGTCATGTGTGAAGACATGACATGTGTGATCACTGAAATCATAATTGAAGGTATGATAAGTGAAGTAAAGACTATTGTTTTAGTTTTATTGGTATTTTCATGGTAGTTCTTGTAGGAGTTTATTTCTATTGTTCTTTTTTAGACTTTGAGCACCAGAGATCAGTGTACAGAAGATGTTTCAACATCTTTTTTGATGTTGAAAATTTTGATGCTTTTTATGAATGCTCAATAAATATTCAAAAATTCACTACTTTTTTGACTTCTTTCCTGTTAAGTACCCATTGTTCAATGTAATAAAATTAAAATTAAATAAGCCATCAATAGAAATACTCTAAATAATAAACGTGGGTATCATACACCCATATTTCTGCACCTTCATGACAAAATTTATGTCATACTCTTTAATAAGATTTGTTTGTCCCAGTCCTTCTCACTGCCAAGTAACCATCTTCTTCGCAGACATAAAACATCCTGGGGTGAGGAATTTACGGCCATTCTCATTTCTCAAGAGTTTCTGCTTTTAGTCTGATGAGGGAACCTCTAAGGTAGATGCTTGTTGCCTCCTTTGATCTTCATTTGCCTCTAACTCAAGGTAAACCTCATGCCAAAGTGGAATGTTTTGGGGTGATATGATCATATCCCTCCCTTGGAGCCAGTGTCAGCATGTTAGGAAATTTCAGTGCTGTTCAGTCAACATCCTAAATGTCCCTTAGGGGAAAGCACTGCAGCCCTCTCTATTGGACCAGCTTTTCTTTCTGTAATTCACATTCCTAAAAGCATGGAAGTGTGGAAGATCTTGGGTTTTGATCTTTGTTTTTGTTTTTTGAGACACAGTCTGACTATACAGTTCAGGCTGGCTTCGAACTCACAGCAGTCCTCCTGCCTCAGCCTTCCAAATGCTGGGGTTATAAGTATGCACCACTATACCTGGCAAGATCTTGGAACAGAACATCCATCATCAAATTTTACCTTTTCACAGCTGCCATTTACCAACCTCCTGTCACTCCTCCATAGTCACTGATGACTACAGCCTTTATCTCCCTCCCTCGCACCTCCTACTACTGTCATAATTATCCTCAGTGATTTCAGTCCATCTGGATGCCCCACAGCACACTGTGGCCATTCAGTTCTTTCTTTTAATCTTAGCATCTGCAATCCTTTTCTTTTCTGGGCCACAGCCTCACTACAAGATTAATTACCAAGAATGATGTCAATGTCCACGCCTCAAAGTCAAGCATCCAAAGCTTTGGTCACCCTGTCCTATCTTTCCACTCAGCTGTTATCACACTTCCATTCTATTCAAATTTCCCTGACCCACTGGCCCAACCACTTTCTCACTCTTCAGAGCCCCCATTAAGTTAAACCTTATATGACCTAAGCACACAGTGGAACTCTTCTAGGATTCCCCTGGCTGGGCCAACTGGATTCATTTCGGATTTGTGACCACAGATATCAAATGTGCATTAGACATTGGCAGGCACTTCTCCTGCACCTCCCAAGGAAATGATCTATTCTGTTGTCTGGGATTACATAACTGAAACAATCAAGGTCATAAATGACCCTCGGGTGGGTTGCCAAAGCCACTTCGGACTATGGCTGACTACCACTGCAATTCAGTCCTAATAACCACTCAGATTTCATAGGCTAGTGAAGGGGCCTCAGCCTTTGATTCATGGAGCTCCCTGGGAACATCTCCCATGTGTTGTTACACAATTTTTCACACATTATTCCTCATCCTCCTCCCATTGGTATTATCTACCCAAAAGCCACTTGAGGTGGCTTCAGTGTGATTAAGGAATACAATGAACACAGTGTGACTTGGGTGTGGTGAACACCGCAGAGACTTCTAAGCAGAACTGGCCCTCAACAGAGAACATAGCCTCAGATGATACCACTGTCAGTATGGACAACTCATGTTACTAATGGCGGACTCAGAGAAGGAAGAGAACCCTCCTCGCTGTACTGCTCACTGAAGTGCAAATTGTTCTCCAAGACCTCACGGGTTTCTCCACCTTCTGCCAGCAGCCATACTTGATGGAACTAAAGCCAAGTCCTTCTATCTGACTGGAGGCAAGCATGCAATGCATGAGCAATGCCTGAGCCATGCTGTCCTTCCCTTGGGTTGGACAAGTCTGAGTTCCCTTGGTGCCCCTGCAAAAATCTCTCCCCTCTTCACCCACCCAACAACCCTCTATCCTACTCGCTGCCACAATGTTCAGCCATGTCTGCACTCCAACTAAACTCATTCTGCAAACGTACACACACATGTGTATGCACTTCTAAATGGAAGGTAAAGAGAAAGAACAAAGGAAAAGGATTGTAGATTATACAGTGTTCTAATCAGAAGGGTCAAGAGGAAGGTGATTCATGCAAACATGAAGAAAATAATGAAAATAACAAATTGACTTAGAGATTCAGAAAAGATGATGCATTTTCTCTTTATTTTAAAGAGCAAAGAAAAGAAACAAAATAACAACAAAGACATAAATAAAACAACACAAAAACAATACAGAATTTCAAAACAAGGAGATAGGAAATTGCCAGTGGTTGTTGTATTACATATTGTTATCTTCAAAGTGGTTATTCAGATAACTAGATATAGGCTGGTCAAAAGAAAAAAAAAATCCCAAGAGAGCAGGACGTCTGGCTTCTGAACTGGAACCTTCCTTGTGGTAACGAGGAGAGAGCGCTGACCACCCAGTGTGGAAGCTGCAGCAGGTTTAAAAATGGGTGATGTTGAGAAAGGCAAGAAGATTTTTGTACAGAAGTGTGCCCAGTGCCACACTGTTGAGAAGGGATGCAAGCACAAGTCCAGGTCAAATCTCCACAGTCTCTTTGGGTGGAAGACAGGTCAGGCTGTTGTATTCTCTTACACAGGTGCCTACAAGAGCAAAGGCATCCCCCAGGGAGTGGACGCATTGATGCAGTATTTGGAGAATCCCAAAAAGTACATCCCTGGAACAAAAATGAGCTTCACTGGCCTCAAGAAGGGAGAAAGGGCAGACTGAATTGCTCGCCTCAGAAAGGCTACTAATGAGTAATAGTCACTGCCTTATTTATTACAGAACAGAAATGTCTCGTGGCTTTTTATGTGTACTATAATTTAATAGATCTCATACACCAGAATTCAGATCATGAGTAGCCTGACAGAATATTTTTGTTGGACCGTCCTGATTTAAGTGAAATTGGCTTGTATTTAAATGGATATCTTTTTTTCCCCCAAGTTTTTATAGTACCTTCAGCTTAGTAAATACTATCACTGTTTTCCCTTTCTAAATATATGGTTGGACAGGATTAGTAATGTTTGACTTTTCACAAAGATTGAGAATGCCATCTCAAAACCTACTGAAGGTTGGTTTTATATTTAGATTTATATAACTGGGTCTGTGAATCTGCTTAAATATAGGAAAACCCCTTATTGTCTCAAAACCAAGTAAGACCCCCCTGTTCCAGTTTGTGTGTATGAGCCTGTTGAAGGGAGTGGTTGAGGACAAGAAACCAATATCTATATTTTTGGTCTTGACTCTGCCAATTTAATTAGAACTCCCTGTATCTAAAAAGTGCTGCCTTTCACTTACAGAAATGCATTTTAGTGTGGTGTATTACAACACCAAATAAAGAATATTTAACATTTCTCACATTTTAGAGTTGATCTATAAGTTCAGATCTTTTTAAAAGTTAGCATGATATAACAGCAAGTTAGACTTTACTTCTGCATTCTTTAGGTCAGACTGAGTTATTATTCAGGACAGTATTTAAACAGCTATGTAAAACACAAGGCTGAAACTACTGTTGTATGTGTGTTTGGTAGTGGTGCTTCCGGTTAGCTCATTCGAAGAATTAAAAGTGGAGAAGGTGCAACATTAGCGCAGATTTGTACTTGACCATAATACTTAATTAAAAACAAATCAGACTGATTAAAAAAAAAGAAGAAAAGCCCAACCTCTGTTTGAACACTTAGCCAAACTGCAGTTTCATATGATTTAATCAAGTGCCTGATTGACTTCTGCCTAGTACCATTTCTGAGAATTTGCCTCCTCCTCTCCAGCCATGGGCTTACAGTGGGAACAGCCGTGTTCATACAAAATGGCCTCCACCCACCCACTGACCACGGACCAAAATCTTCTACTCCAGAATTGGGGGTGAAGACCAAAAAAGACAGCTCAGCCTTGAGGAAAAAGAGGAGGAACACAAGCTACAGAAGGTGCTGGTAGCAACTTCCTGGTAGGTACTGCCTTCCTGCCTCTGACCCACAATGAAGCCCAATCAGTCTCTGCTTGTGGGTTTTGACACAGACCCTAGACAATTCTGTTTGCCAAAACCAGCTCAAGTGGTTTTTGTTAGATGCAGCCCAAAGAGTATTATTTAGAAGAGACATTTAATGAGGCAAGAATGAGTGTCAGAGAACATGAGAGCAAAGCAATCACCCTGTGCAAAAAGTAAGGGAATCAAGCCCACACCTACAAGGAAGGACATGCTGACGGCTGACTGGCAGAGATGGGACTGCGGACACAGAATCCTCCCTAAAAGCGAGTAACATCATGACAAAGGAAAGGAGCAGTTCCTGTGCAAAAGAAAACAAGTGTCAACCGGTGTCTTGGAAGCATGCAGACAGGGACCAGCTGTAAAAACCAAGGCAGGGGAAGAAATCTGAATGCCATATATTCAGTGACCTCCTTCTGGAAAGGCCAAGAATTGAACAAATAACATTTGACCTTGTGTTTACACATCCCATGGGGCCCAGAGACCCCAGCGACAGCACTGCCACCCAGATGCTGTCCCCTTTACTTAGATCTGGAAAACTGAGCCCCAAAGTTCTCAGTTAATGACGCTATTCTTAGGAGGACCAATGAAGGTACAGATGGGAAGAAGTTCTGCCAAATTGCAGTCAGTCCACCAGTACAAAAAAGAAATCACTACATAATTGTCTAACTGAAAATGTGGAAGAACAGAATGAGAAAGAGGAATCAATGAAAGAAAATCAGTTCCCAAAACTTAAAACAAAAATTATCAGTACCCAGAATCTTTTATTTCCTTTTTTTTTTTATCTTTTTGAGACAGAGTCTCACGATGCAGTTCAGACCTGCCTTGAGCTCACTTTGTAGCCTAGGCTGGCCTTGAACTCACAACAATCCTCCTGCCTCAGCCTCCCAAGTGCTGGGATTACCGCTGTGCACCACCACTCCCGGCTTTAGTACCTGAAATCTTGATTCACAATTCTTGTATGTAAAGCTCTTCTGTGACTTCCTGTCACCTACAGAACAAGCCCAAAACCTGTACATTGTGGTTCATGGTTCCAGTGGCTCCATGGTTCCTTCCTTGTGGACACAAATTTCTTTGTTTTTTAAGTTAAAAAAAAAACTGGTCATTAATTTATTGAATTATATTAAGAAAGTGGTGGATTCCTGCACTTCTGTTGAGTTCCATCATAAAATGTAACAGTAAAATTATGTTTTGAATGTACTACATAGAAGAAGAAATGAATTTGTAGCAAACTCTAGGAAATTCTTTTGTTATAAATTACCCAAAATATATAAATAAATCGCTCCTAACTTGCATTTTGTTTAAAGTCTATAACTTTATATCACACAAATAAATTGCAAATATGAAAAGTGCATTATTGCAATAATATCACTTTATAAGTCCAAAATTCTTAGTTTATGATAGAACTATAAAGTTAAAAGAGAGTGAAAGCATCAGTGCTCTCTATGGCAGAAGTCCAACATCTTCAAACGTTTTACAAGTTGCAGAGACACATCTGGAAGCAACACATATCTGAAAGGAAACTACTTGTGTTTTTACCACTTTACACTGTTATCACCTTTAGTATTTTCTCTTTCCATACAGAAACTCACTCCCTCTATAACGCTACTCTTGAGTCAGCCATTCTGTGCAGTTTGCCACTTGCCTGTTTCCAAAATCATCATCTTCTTCACATATTGTCTCCAAACTGCCTAAGGTACCAAACTGTACAGCTAAGGACCTTTCTGTTGGGAATGGCGATGTCACCTGTATTGTTCATTTTACTGGCTTCCTATTCCTGAAGGTGAGGGACAAATCCAGCATTAGGATTAATACAAAACCTTCTTTCTTGCACATAAGCAAATGCATTTCTATATTTCATCCCAAATGTTTCCATAATGTATGCAATAGCAAAGGCAGCGCTTCTGATGATCCCTGCATTTCCATGGACAAGAACTTTTCTCCAGTTAGTAAGCGCCCACCAATAAATTCCTTAGTCATAGGGGAAAAAAATATTATATTTTCCACTCGATTATCTGCAGTATCCTAGACTAACTATCCAAATAATTGCTGAAAATTGGCCTTAATAAAGTTTGCTTCAATATTTTGTTATATGCACATTATATGAGTTAGCCCGTGTTTCTCTAACATAGGTAGCTTGCTTTTCATAGCAGAAGAATATGGGTCTAAGAACAATCCAGGAAAAATTTCTTTCATCTCTCATTTCATAGAGTAGGTCCACTCTTTGCAGTCGTCCTTGCACTGTCAAAGTGAGGGGAACGCCATCTTCATGTCCTCCATGGCCCAGGCTCCTTTAGCGGCGGCGGAGCTCCTGCTGGCCAGAACTGGAAGCAGAAGGAAAGGAGGAAGGAGGAGTGAAGGAGGAAGGGCGGGC